>PVIW01006891.1:0-35392 GCA_004026585.1 Noctilio leporinus | reverse complement strand
TCTTCATGCTCACAATAACTTTATAAGGAGGAGCAGATGAGGAAACTGATGCTCTGAGAGGTTAAATCACTTCCTGATGTCTTGTGGAAGCTGATGGAACCTGATCTCACATCCAGGTCTGTACAATTTTCGGTCCTTGCTGCCTTTACCCAGCCAGCAGCCTTTGATGCTCACTCAAAATTTCCTTTTCTGACTTAATCCGATTGGCATTGGATTTTCTGCCACTTGTAAGAGAGAGTCACATGGAGACAGCGGCCCTCCCTGTCACTGATAAGACTTAGGTGGTTGGTCTACATTTTCTCAATGTTTCCCAGTTCCCTGCAGCCCACTTTCCAGCTGAGGAAACACGGTCACAGAGAGCTTGTGGCTTCTCTAGGTACCTGCAGCTGATGAATGGGAGTCAGGGTCCTGACTTGGGTCTGTCTGCCCCATGGCCATCCCCAGCTGCCTTGCACTAGCCTTCATTTGCAAAACGGGAATAGGGCAAATTCACAGGGGCTAGCAGCATTTGAATTTTTTTAAATGCAAAGTCGGACCAGCATGGAACATCTCTAGTGATGCTTCATTGGTCATGTTTCCCTTGACTTCTCCTCCAAGTTTACAGACTCTGAAAGGCATAGGGGACCACGAGAGCCCCAGGGACGAGGTTTCTGAGACAATGGGGAACATGCAGGAAGATGGAAGATCAGTGTGAAATGATCTAGGCCAGTAGTTTTCAACCTTTTTTGAAGCCACAGAACTTTCTTCAAGTGAGAGCTTATGCAAAAGGTGAATGTGAAAACAGTTTGGAAACCCCCGTCTTACAGATGAGGGCTCAGATGCCTATCAGAACAGAGGTTGGGGGGGCTTGTCTGGTTTGCCCAGCTAGGGGCATAGCTGCTTTCCAGGACTCCTGACTCCCAGCACTTCTGGGAAGGTGAGGCAGAGACCTAAGACACCCCCACAATGTCCTAGGCCCAAGTCTGATGGGTGCTGTTACTATCAGGGCCCACTTCCAAGGGAAGACAGGGTCCCCCTAATGTAGGACAGGTAGGGGACCCTGCAGAAAGGTTTCCTTTCTCACCCCATCAACCAACAGCAAATTCCTATTAGAACTGGGACCTTTCTTTCTTCCCCGAGCTGTCAGTCTGCCCCACCCCCAACAGCGTCCACACATACATCAGACCTACAGGGTATAGGGGGAGACAGGTTTAACTATAATCGTAGTTGTTTTACATCCTGCTTGGGAACTCAGCATGGCTAATTTCACATGAAAATAATCTAATAGCCTTCATTTATAAGTTTGTGTCAAGACCTTTCCTACCTTTCTTATGGGCTAAGAAAGAGACTCAAAGAAACGCTACCCCTCCCCTGGCCCATGTGCCCCGAAGACTGATTATGGAGACCTAGGTGGGTGTCCAGACAAAGTTGGAAAAAGGATGGGCCTCATTCATTGCTAGGAGTCTGTGCAGATGCTTATTTTCTCCTGTGGGCTGTCGGTTATCAAGTTATCAAGCAAGTCACAGAATGTACCTCACCTTGGGTTTCTCCCCAGCCAGTGATGTAACACACTGTCCGGTCAGCAACCACGTAATTTGGGGGTGGTAGGCAAGCTGGGATGACCTTATCAGTGATCGTGGCAGGGCTGAAAGGGAAACATACAATGTGACATTTGACTCCCCTGCTAGGAGACTCCTGCCAGTCATCCGTTGGTCACCGCAAGAGGCCACCTGCCCCAAAGCCCCAGAACCCTTCATGCCTAGGCAGCACCATTCCCAGCTGTTACAGCTTGTGAAGCTCAGGCAGGGACAAGCGTGTCCCCCACCCCAGGTTCCAGACTGTGGGGGCAGATACCTGCTCAGCTTCAGCAAGGCGATGTCCTCCCTGTTGGGCTCCTTGAACAGCTTTGCCACCTCAATCTGTTGCACATCTGTTTCTAAGTTCGTCTCTCGGTGAGCACCCAGGATGACCTTGTATGACGAAGGCCGCGAGGACCTAGAAAGGACAGTGACATCAGCAGCAAAACAGAGGCCAGTGCCTTCCTCGGGTGCCCTTCTGAGTCATAAACCCTCCGGCCTGCCCGGTCAGTCTCCTCTCACGGCAAGAAAGAAAGGTCACCGTTTGCCGGGGCCTAGCCATTAAGGAATGTCCTGGGGGTGCTTTCGGTCAAGGACACCGGCCTAACATGGCCCAGGGACAGACCCTGCGTCAGGGAGACTTGGGGAAAGCTATGCCCGGCCCATGCACCACGCTCTCCTGCCTACAAGCCCCGAGGGCAGGTCTGTCTGCTCTGCTCCTCTCCCTCCCCTTCGGTGGTGGGGGCCTCAGCTTCTCACGGCCGGCCGCTCCCCAGTCCTGCGTCACTGCCGTCGAGGGAAGGAAAGGAGAGGACAGGAGAGGACACAGGCAGGAAGTGGGCGAGACAGCCCTCCTGTCAGCCGTCCCAGACGTACCTCTCCAAGCAGTGGGCGGCAGTGAGCACCCACTCGGGGGAGATTAAAGTGCCCCCGCAGAAGTGCAGTCCAATCCTAGGAGGGAAGCACACGCAGGTTTAGTTCCAGCCCAGGGCGGAAAGCCGGAAAGAGGGGCTCACTCAGTTCTGATGTTGTTGACGCCCCTGAAAGAAAGGCTGCCAGCCTGGGAGGAACTGTGAGCTGGGCGTCGGTGGCCGGGGAGCGCCAGAGGGTCCCATCCACAGGGTCCCATCCACAGCACTAAGGCGACAGGGGAGGGGAGACTTGGGCACAGCCCGTCCCAGGGGAGCCAGCGCACACGGCTCTGGCCTGAAGCCCGCAGCCTTTGGCTTTGACCGGTTAGCCCCGGACTTGGACAGAAGGGACCGGGAGAAACCTCCACCCCACTGCGGTCTCTCTCGATTCTTTTTTGACAAGATCGATTCTTTTTTGACAAGATTGATGCCTGACCTGGTGAGTCATTCTTCAGGGAGCCAAGTGGGAGTGAATGGGTGTGGCTCCCGGGAGTCTGCTGATTTTACCCAAGGAAATTCCCTTCTGGAGGTGATGGCTCCTAAGTCATTTGCTTTATAGGGGAGCTCCTTCCTGCAGGAGCTCATGAAGGTAGTGCAAGCCGCTCCAAACCCGCCAGGACTAGACCCCAGTGCAGCGTGGGGAAGAAGGGATTTGGAGGAGGTGACTGATGAAGTTTGCACGGAAAGGAGATGCTAAGTGAGAGGGAAGGGAAGGGAAGGGAAGGGAAGGAAAGCCAGCTCAACAGGGGAACGGAATAGACAGGTTTTTCGGTGGCCCCTCACAGGCGCGGGGCTGGAGGGCACGCAGGTGGGGATCGGCGGCTGGTGCAGGAGTGACGCAAGGAAGCAGTGGGCACCAGCAGGTCACAGGGCGCTTCCCATGAGCTTGCTGAAGGCAGATGCCACCAAAATAACCCAAACTGCCCAGGGTTCAGTAGCGTCAGAACGGATCACCCTCAGCCTACGGTGACCGGGAACTACTCTCCCGACGGAGACGTGTTTGAGAATGGGTGAGCGCCCTCTGAATTGCGTTCCGTACAATCAGCGTCTGTGACACAGTACAGGTGGTGAGGGCTCTGTTCTCCCCCAGGCGTCCCGTTTCTGAAACTACGTCCTTCTCACGTTGTTCTCTTCGCTGGACAAGGAGATGGTGGCTCTCTGGGTAACGCCCCCAGGGATCTGCAGTCCTTCTCCAGCAACACTGAGATTTGGAGATGGTGGCAGCTACCAAGAAAAAGCTTCTATTCTGGCCATTTTCAAAATAGAGAACCTAGAAGAATTGGTTTTTAAAAATGTTTATCGTTTCCCTTCCTCCCAAGGAGAATGCAGAGGCAGGTATGGATTCGTGACCTGAGTGCATAAGAAAGGTTTCGCAGGGCTCACGCAGAAGGATGGGATACATTATTTCTAGAAACGTAGTTACCTTGTCCTAAGACTGACTTGCCAGGGCCAGGAATGCGGCTTGGCCACACACCCACCTACGATCCTCCCGGGGCATTTCTTCGGCTCCACCATGGGCTTTCCGCAATCAAACGAAGAGGACTCTGTGGGACAGGAGAAGGTCGCCTTTGAAGGAGTGGAAGGTAACCAATCTGTCATCAACTCGAGGTCAATCAATGGCTCATGGCCAAAGCATGAATAGCGAGAACACGGCATGTTTGGGAACAGAGGCATGGAAGCATGCAATAAACTGGCAGCTGTCAGAAGGGAGGGGTTGGGGCACCGAGGGGAAGAAGGTGACGGGACCAGCTAAAAAGCACATAGTCACAGACAGCAGTGTGGTGACGGTCAGACGGCAAAGGGGGTCTGGGGACTGGGGACAGAAAGAGGCCGCCTGGCAAGTGTTTTACTGCGTTGTGCCCTCGGAACCTACGTGCTTCTGCGAACCAATACATTCAACGAGAGAAAACACAAAGAAAGAAAAAAAGGAAAGAAAGCTCTTCAACAGTTTCAAAAGTCAAAGACGTGATTAAGGACATTGGTGGGGTCAGGGGTTAGAATAGCCCGTGTCTGAGAGACGCACGGTTGCTCTGTCTGCGTCAAAAGCAGCGCACCCCGATGGCTGCTACCACCCCGCCACCAGCACCCAGAGCCGTGGCAAGTTTGCTGAGAGCCGTAGTTGTCACCCCATTGAAAGGCAAGATGGATGCTTTTAAATGGGAATCTCTGTGTACACACATGTACGTGTGTGTGCGTGTGTACGGTAGTATGTAGCAAGGATAATCTACCCTAAACTGAAATGCTGTCTCCTCCCAGCCGCTTCTGGACCGCTGTTCCGGGCAGCCGCCCAAGACTCACCAACGCCCTCCGAGGGGGCCTCCCCTCCCCGTCCTCTGTCCTACCCGCGCCCGCTCCACCGAGCCTGCAAGGGTCCAGGAGAACAAGGTACGTGCTTGTTTTCGAGTACCCACTACAGCCCAGGACAGGTCTGGGTTCATAAAACGCTCCTCTGTTGGCTGGAGCTCGTTCAGAGCTTCAGAGATGTCGTGTGTAGGTCGCTGTTCGTAGCGATACTGAAGGGGAATTTTCCTTCCACCTGAACCACAGATCCTACCCACTCACGAAGCTGGAAACTGAATTTCCCAAGTAGCTTTCTATTGGCCATGGCCTGTTCTGAGCACCTATGTAAGGCTTTTGTTTAAAAAGGGGAAACACGCCATACTATGAAATAATACTCTCTGATAGTGATCTTAATTTTCGCTAGTGTGCCTCACACACGAGTTGGCCCAAATTACTGAGAGATGGATAACTACAATACATAGATTATGGGACACTGCTTCTGCTATTGAGAGCAAAACAGAAAGCTTCTTTATTTTTACTTATTATCTGTACTGAATTGTGTGAGTGGCATTGAAATGAGTTATTAAAACCATTCAACACATATCTATAAAATTTAAAATAAATAAATATACGTAAATACAAGTTATGTGTTATCGTTGACATCCTTCAATTTTTGAAGTTAATATTAAGGAAAAAATTTATACAGCCTTGTGATAAAATTGAGAAACAGAGTACTCAGTTGAATAGAATATAGTTGTGACTTCAATTGTTTTATTGATGTTGTGATTTAGGTGCGATGGGCATAGGGTTAATTTTTTTTAATAACACTGTAGAAATACACAAAATTTTCAGGTGAGTCATTTAAAGAAGCTCATGTGAAAGTGCCAGCCTGCAAACCCAAAGGTCGCTGGTTCGATTCCCAGCCAGGGCACAGAACCAGGTTGCAAGCCAGGTCGCCAGCCAGGTCCGTAGCTGGAGGCAAGTGAAAGGCAACCCTACATGGATGTCTCTCTCCCTATCTGCCCATCTCTCTTCCCCTCTCTCTGAAAATAATAGATAAAATATGTAAAATGATGTAGCAAATAAATAAATAAATAAATAAGTTCATGTGTAGCCTAGAAAGTGATCAATGATACACTTTCCCTTGAAAGATGAGTTTTTTCTTGTGAATTAGAAATAAAGTTTGGAAATTTTAAGGAAAACGATTGTTTAAGATGTTCTACTTAAAAGTTTAAAAAGTCTAAAACTCTCCCGGGGAAATGAGCAATAAAAATCTTTAAAGAAAAAAAAGACGAAATGCAAACAAACTAAATAGACAAAATCATACCTAAAAGACATTGATCATCCTGAAAACCCCAAATACAGTTAGGTTAACCCCAAAGTGGGGAGAAGGGGTCGGGTCAGACCCCAGCTGGCCGGGAGACTTCCCCAGGGGCAGGCCTGACTCTGGGAACCTGCCCCTGGGAAGGCCCGGACTGGGCTGTCCTTCCTGGGCCACGTGCGCCCTGCCCGACAGCAGGGGAGTCCGTGCAGCAGTGTCAGGCCCATACGACCAAAGACAATCCTGGGAGGAGGCAGCCTATCCCCAGCGGAGGACCCCGGCCCCTAAGAGGCCGTAGGGTGAGCCAGAAGGAAGGAGCTGAGGGCCAGGGGTGACCAGCTGGAGGGGGGCACCGACCCCATCCAGGGACATCAGGTGAAAGGGCCACCCGGCCTCCCCTCACCCCGCTCTCCGGGCTCCCCGGCCCTCCTAAAGCCCACCCTGTCCTGTGCTCTATCCGGACCCCACGCCACCTCCTGGGCTTTGCCCCTGGGGCCTCTTGCTCCAGCGCCAGCCCCTGCGCCCGGGGGACACCAGCTCCAGTGGGTGCGGAGCCGGCCACGCTGAAGCGGCTCTGCAGACCTACCCCGGGTGGTTCTCCGGACTAATGGCCACCCCCTTCTCGGGTCCAGGCTCCCGGGAGGGGTCGGAGGAACGAGGAAGGCGCCCAGACCAGCTCCCGCTAAGTGACGTGGGCATGTACAGCCGTGAACGAGTCACCTTAGGGTAAAGGATTGGGGCCCGGGAAGGATCTGCACCCACGCTGCCCAGGTCAGGTCACACATGTCCAGCACATATTAGGTGCTTCGCTGTTCCCTGCTGTTTGCATCCTCCCTCTTCCCGCTCAGCAGCCAAAAGGGGAAGTTTGCTATGGGGGGGCTTTAAAATGGTTTCTCCTGCGCCCCTCTCGACGCGGGGCAACGGAGTGCAGCCTTCGCCCGGCGGCTGGCCTCGGAGCTTGCTCTCGGAGAATCTGGGGTTCGCTTCACTCTGGCTGCAGGCCGCTCCCTAACAATCGGCGCCTGGGCAGGACACTCAAGAGGCCGGAGACGAAGGGGGGCCGGGACTAGGGCAGCCCAGCCGACGCGGCTCGAAAGCCCCTCCCGCAGACCCCAGTCACAGCGGCAAGGCCGCACGTTTACTTGGGACGCCAGTTCCCTCGGAACAGAAAACCACGTACCGCACTGAGGGACTTTGCAGTAGTCGTAAAGCTTCTTTGGGTTCATCGTGTAGCACCAGGGACCGTTGACGTCGCCGTCAGGATTGCGGCAGTACTGAAAAAAGGCGCAGGTGTTTACAGGACAGCGAGCGCCTAGGGCAGCCGAAGGTCCCCAAGCTCAGGCATGTCACAACTGTGCTTAGACAGGTGGCAGAAAAGTGCTCCTGTTTTTGGGGGGGTTGGTAAACTTTAGAATGCTTCTGACTCACTCCATGCTACTGGTCATGGCTCCATGGACTGTGCCCCTCCCGTGGGCCACGCCAGGAAGGCTCTGTCCTCTCCACCCCGAGCACAACCCAGGCCGTGTGAGACTGGGGGAACTCCTACCCTGCAGAATCCGAGTGGCCCAAATCTTTTTCTAGAAAAATCTGACTAAAAACATCACCAATCACCACGGATCACCAGAATCCAGAGGACTAACACTGGAAACTAGAAGCAGCACCTAAGAAATAGCACCCACGGGGAGGGAGAGGCCACGGGCAGTGCTGACGAACACCCACGTGGGCCTGCCCGTGCCAAGTGTCCCAATGCCTGTTCCCTTGTAGGCCCCCCCACTCCTGGGAACCACTGGTGTTCCCCCTCCCCCACCCCACCCCAAAGACCCGTCGAGGCTGCCCAGCTGTAGCACAGAACCAGTTCTGTGGGCACGGATGGGTCACAAAAGGCAAAACGGAGTCCAGATCACCGGGGCTTACGTTTTCTTCCAGCCCGGCCTGTGGATTTGTCTCTGGCGTGAAAATCCTGTGCTGGTGGGGCTGCTGGGCAGCCCAGGCCTGGCACGGGGTGCCGGTAACAGTGGTTGCCTTCTTGCCGCGATACCCTTTCCCGTTCCCGAACATGCAGTCTGTGGGGAGAGCAGAGGCTGGTCACGTGCTCCTACGCAAACCCAGGGAACAGGGGGTGAAGGGGGCAGCGTTCAGTTTCGCTCACAGCAGGATCTGCGGTCGCACCTGGTGGAGCCCCAGGTGCCTCCATTACAGTGAACACCGCCTACCTGACAAGGTCCCGCAATGGTTATTGGCTTGGGAACAGCCCAGCTGTGCAGGATGTTAGAGTAGGGGGGGTGGGGGGGGCAGCCCCAGGGGTAACTGAGTCACGAGAGAGCCGGGAGGTAGGGCAGTGTCCCCGGGCGATTTTGCAGAAAGCAGAGGCTGCTGACAACTGCCAGATGGCGCTGGTTCTCGGAGCACCTTCTGGGCACTTCCGAGGAGTGCACATGAAAAGCGTTTTCTAGAAACTCTTTTTTGGCTTGAAATTGTGCTTGGAGTCCCCACCCTCTTAGGGTTAAAAAGGTTCCAGAGATGATTTGGGACGCCCTCCCCAGGCTCCTCCCTTGTCTCGAACCAGAGGACCCTCAGAGAGCTCGATGTGTGTCGCACCTGGGGGAGGGGGCACCGGGCTCTGGGGACCACCTGGAAAATCCAGAAAGCGAAACCGGGCCAGGCAGCTTCTTTGCCGAGCAGCCGGCTGCGCTGGGCCAAGACCAGCGTGTGTGCGTTACTGTGCGCTGGGTGCGGGGCAGATGCGAGGGAGCAGCACAGGAGGTCCCCTCAACTTTCACCCGGGAGGGGTGCCCAGGTGGGGCGCAGAGGAAGGAGAGGCCAGCTCGGCCTGGTCCAGCAGGAGCAGGTGAGGGTCCAGCCCACCCCTCAGGGAAGGGGCTGGCCCTCAGCTTCAAAGCAACTTCCCCTTCAAATCATTACTGCCTGGGGGATTTTGAAAGACCCGAAAAGGGTCAGACAAGCCATGAAACCCCCAGGTTCCAGGCTGGGGTGGAGAACCCTTTCAGCATCTGAGGGTGCGGAGCGCTTGCCTGCTGCAGGGCACCCACAGGGCCAGGGGCACAGCAGGCACGTGGACCACCCAAAGGCTGGGGGAGCCCCCACCTCAGATGACAGCCTCGTTCTTATGTTCAGGCCCAGTGACCTGCACAGCCACACGCCACGTTTCTAAGTGATTGTTGGAGCCTATGGTTTGCCTGTCCTGCCAGGAGAGTCAAAGCCGAGTTCATCTTTTCGAATCCTCCGTGGAGGAGCCAGGGACTGGCTTTTCTAGAACGTCCTGTTCTGACGAGTGCCACCGTCATCAACCTCTCTGTCCACCCAGGCTCGCTGTGGTAGCCATCTGTCACAACCAATTTGTTTGGGGACCCTAAAGAAACCACCCACCCCTGCGACAGAGGCAGCAGCAGCTCCGTCGCCCAACCCCCGGGGGTGGCACACCGAGGCCCCTGCCACAGCCGCTCAGGTTCCCCGTCTCGACGGGCCTCTGTGCCCGTCCGCCGCCCTCCCTCTCCCAGGCCGGGCCCAGGCAGGCACTGGTGTCGTACCTACTTCCGAAGGGTCCTGGGCAGCTGTAGCCTGAGCTTCAGGCGGGGCCCTTGTGGAACTTGCTTGTGCGTCGGAACATTTCTTCAGGTTGCAGTACTCCCACCGGACACTCGGGTCGGTGGTGAAACACCAGGGGCCATTGTCGTCAGCATCCGGGTTCCGGCAGTAGTTCATGGTCAGGCCGCTGTGAATTCCACACGAGAGGGCGTGAGTGGCGGGGGGACCCTCGGGGGGACCCCCCAGCACCCGCTGAATGTGGTTTTGACAAAATCTTAACACGTGACTTCGAAATATTTCCAGGCAAGATACCAAGTGTGCTAATTATTATTATAATACCATAAGCCCAGGTCCTCAACATCTGAACAATGTTTAAAATAGATGATAATTTATATTAAAATAAAAATTCATGTTTTCTTCATGTAAAAAAATGAGAGAGCCTGGCTGGTGTGGCTCAGTGGGTTGGCGCTGGCCTGCAAACCCAAGTTCCCAGCCAGGGCACGTACCCAGGTTGCAAGCCAGGTCTCCAGCCAGGTCCCCAGCTGGAGGCAGGTGAAAGGCAACCATACACTGATGTTTCTCTCCCTTTTTTCCCTCCCTCCCTCCCTGCCCTTCCCTCTGAAAATAATGGGGGAAAAAAAAAAGAGGTGATATATTATGCGTAAAGACAGTATCAGAATGTCTCCTTCCAGTGTCAAAATCCAACATGGACTTGGAAGTGTGCATTTTCGACTTTTTTCTCTGCACACCCAAATAGTTTTACATCTCCATCTATGTCTGCAGGTACGACAGCCTAGGCTGTGAACGCTGAAACCAAAATGTGTTTCCCTAAGGAAGCAGAGACACAGGAGGTGATGATCTGTCTAGGTCAGCCTTCCCGTCTGTTCACCTGTAATGGAGTTCAAATGTGGTGCATGTACAATGAAAAGAAAAGAGGACGCAATATAACTGTAAGTATCCTATCTGGTAGATCGCATGGGTTCAGGGTGTGTAGGGCACAGCGAGCTCTCAGGCCGGGTGACAGTTCTGTAGGATGCATTCTGGGGGAGCGGGGAGGAGCCCCACACTGCTGTCACTCCACCCCCCACCCCCTTGTCTCGCCTCCCTCATGCAGCCACTCAGGGACTGGGAACAGGGATGATGCTGAAGAACAGGGGGATGGAGGGACGAAGAAGAGAGGCCTCTGGATAAACTAAGGGACCTGAGGGAGCTGGGGGCATGTGGAAGAGTCAGAAAAATTGGGGTGAGGAGCCTGGGACACTGGGTGACTCGTCCCCCAGGGCCTCCCCAGAACATGGCTCCAACCTTGCAGAATGTTCAGCCTTGGAATTCCCTTTGCAATTTAGATCCGTGACCTGCGGCTGTCTGAAAACGTTTGAAATGTGTTACATATGTGGGAATCTGCCCCTATATCTGCACGCACTATAGACAAGCGACCGTCTCGGGCTTGGGCCCACAAGGCGAGGAAGCAAGTCCGAGGGTGTCTGGACAACTAGACGCATTGGAAGGCATGGCCACTCCTGGCAGAAAGGCTGGTTCGGTCAGACCTGGTCATTTATCCATCTACGTGTCATTTCCTATCAGCGCCTGTACGCGTCCTGGCTCTCGCCTGCCTTCCTGCCTTTCCTCTTCCTGTCCTGCCAGCTCACCCCTTCACGCTGTGGTGCTTGGGTTCGAATGTGTCTGGACAGGTCTGGTGATGGGTGCCATTGACCCAGTGACAGGCACAAACTTCCCCACGGGGACCAGGGGTGGGCATGGTAAAATTCCACAGGTGAAAGACAGCCTGGAGCTTCAGCAGGCGTCGTGGAATGGTACTGTTGCTAGTCTTTTGGTCATTTGCCTTCCTGAGGCTTCCACTCACGTGACCTTGACCCCTCCTAGACTCCCACCTTTCAGCTTCCACAGACCTACTCAGGAAAGACAGCCAGCCTCCCACGTCTCTTTTTTCAGAGCTTTTGCTAAACAATGAGGCACCGGAGACATTCTGCCTCACATTCTGGAGCCAAGAGCAGTTTGGACCTAAGCAGTTCGCTGAGACGTTGGCCCTTCTAACAGGTTTCGGTCGGCTCTTGCCTCTCTTGCGGTGGAAGATGGAAGACTTACGCATTGGGATACTTTCTTGGGGTCTTCTCATGCTGGTGTGGTCTCATAGACAACCAGGGCTGACACTTCTTCCCCGTGACCGTGGTGGATGATGTGCCCCGGTAGCTCTGCCCATTGCCCTGGTAGCACTCCTGGACCACGGGCGTTTGTTCAGGCGGCACTGAAATTGGAGCAGAAGATTCCTGGGCTGTGACCAGCACAGAAGCATGTGGGACACAGTAGGTGACGCAACAGAGTGGGAGTCTTTGCTTGTGAGTGTGCGCTCTTCCCCGCGGACAGGCAAGGCAGACGTGCAAAGAACACAACGGGTCCATAACGTTCTAGAACTTTAGTAACCGAACGTTTTGGGTATATGTTTAAAGTAAAACCTGGGGAAAATAAGCAGGTCCGAGTGCTTATCATTGGAAATTGTACTCATATGCAAGCTTTTTTTTTTTTTAATGAATCTCTCTACTGGGTATTCAGCCATTCAGTGGGAGATCAGGAGATAACAGTTCCTAATGCAGGCGGCAGGGGGCAGCAATGGGCTGCTGGTGGGGCAGGTGTGGGTCCTGTCCCCAGACTCTGCTGTGCAGAGCTTCTGAAGGACGGGTCCGGAAATGGTCCTTACATCTCCAGGACAGGTTGAGACACGACTCCTCCCAGAGGAGAGACAGGAAATCCTCGCGTGCCCAGGACCCTTCCCCAACACAAAGCAGACATCTGCTGCTCTTCTTCCCAAGATCCCCCGCAGATACGAGGGAGAGCTGGGCTCCGTGGGAGGAAGGAGCAAGAACACGGAGAAGCACCGCCCGCAAAGCCTGGTCTGCAGAGTGCAGCTAAGGCTGAGAGTAGACCAGGGAGACAGAGAATGTCTAACTCCACCCGAAGCTCAGCGTTCAATGAGAAGCAGCAGCAGCCTATTACTGGGGTCCGGGTGAGATCAGGGCAAAACCCTGGCTGCGGGGCAGGCGTGCCGTTCTGCTGAAATCTGAGGATGACCAGGAACGCAGAGAGGGATCTCCCGACACTAAGAACAAGGCAGCAACAGCCTGTAACCAGAGGTTCGCCTAAGGTAAAAGCAGCAACAACAAATCCCCAAAGCGGCTTATCTGTGGCCTCTCTTAATTCAATTACACAGCATACGGAAAATATGAAAAAGGTTCTCATGTCAAAGTATAAATAATATTTACTTCAATCTCTGCTGATCTTCTACAGACAATGATTAGCATTTGATTTTAAAAAATAGTATAAGACACACCAAAAAAGACAGGGGGGCCCATGCCGCTGTTGAGCCATGAAGCCATCCGCAGGGCCAGACTCGAGGTGCACCAGAGACACCCCGACAGAGAGGCGGACCCATCAGCCTGAGATTATAAAGTAACTGTGATGAACGTGTTTTGAAAGTGAGCAATAGGCATAGACGAATGAAGAATTTCAGCAGAAATGCAAGTTTAAAAAAGAGGATAAAATGCAATGCTAGAAATAAAAACCATGTATCAGATATGATATCAGGTTTTTCTTCAATGGGCTAATCAGCGGAGTACACTCAGCTGAGGGGAGAGTCAGGGAACTTGACAATGGGTTAATAGACATTATCCAAACTGACAAATTGAGCGGGGAAACAGTTGGCAGGGGGCAGAACAAGATATACGAAGTGTGAAGCACTGGCTGGTAGCACAGTGGATAAGGTGCCGGCCTGAGAACCCAAAGGTCGCAGGTTCGATTCCCCGGCCAGGGCACATAACCAGGTTGCAAGCCAGGTCTCCAGTCAGGTCTGTGGCTGGAGGCAGGTGAAAGGCAACCATATACTGATGTCTCTCTCCCTCGCTGCCTCTTTCCCTTCCCCTCTTCCTAAAAATAATAAAATAAAATCTTTAAAAAAAAAAAAGAAAAAAGAAGTGTGAGACAGTACAAGGTGGTCCAACATTTGGGTAACTGGGGTCTAAAAGAAAGGGAAAAAAGGAACATTTGAACAGTCATGGCTGAGAATTTTACAAAAATAATGGAAATCAACAAACACCCATCAAGAAGCTCAGAGAACTTCAAGAAACATAAATACCAGAAATAAATAAATGCACCTAGACATGCCATAATCAAACTTCTGAAAACCAAAGATGGAAGAAAGTCTTAAAGGCAACCAGAGGGGCGGGGCGGGGCGGGGGGAGGAATATTAAATATAGTAGGACAAAGATAAGATTTCCAGTAAGACACTACTTTTAAAAATGAAGGTAATGGAGTAATAACTTTAAAGTGACAAAAGGGGAAAAATTGTCTACCTGGAGTTCAATACCCAACAAAAGTTATTTTTTTTAATCTAGAGGCAATATAATGACATTTTCAGATATACAGGAGCTGAAAGACTTCAGTAGACCTGCATCATGAGGAATGTTCAAGGTTAAGTGTTTTACAGAAGGAAGGTGATATCAGGAGGAATTGGACCCTACAAAAAAGAAATGAAGAACACCAGAAATGGTAAAAGTAAATAAATAAAGCTAAACATAAAGATACATTTTATTTATAATCACTTTAGAGCAAAACTAATATCAATGTATTATGAGATTTATAACAACAGAAGTAAGCTCTTTGAGAACAAAAAGTATAATATTTTGGGAGGAGGGAAATAAAAGTATGTCATAAGGTCCTTATTATACATCTAGGAAAATAATATTATTTGAAAGTGGGATGTGATAAGTTAAAAATGTATACTGTAAACATTAGAAAAAATACTAAAAACATTAAAAACTGGCTAAGCTAAGAGTGGTGATGGAAGAATAATTAGTGCAAACAAAGACAGAAAAAAAAAATGCTGAAAAAGGACCAAAATTCAAACAGGACAAGGAAAAATAGCTACCTTGATGGTAGATGTAAATCCAACCATATTCACAATTACATGGAGTGGTCGAAACATCTCAACTAAAAGCTTGAGAAACACGGTATATCATACAAACACCAGCGCAAGTAGAGCCGCAATGGTTGTATTCGTCAGCGTAAATAGACTTCAAAACGAGATATCCAGATATTGTTCCAGAGATAAGGAGAGGCATAAGGCTAAAGAGGTCATTTCTTGAAGAGGACACAACAATCCTAAGCGTGTCTGCCTCAGGGAGCTCCAGAATATATGAAGCAAACAGAACGCCAAAAAGAAACCAAAGCATGCACAGCGGAAGTTGGAGACTCCAACATTGGTCTCTCAACAATGGGTTGAACAGGAGCTAGAAGCAAATCAGTAAGGATTCAGCAAAGCTAAACAGCGCCAATCAACTTGACCTCCCTGGCTTGTGCGGAACACTGTCCCCAACGCCGGTGGAAACCACGTTCCTTGGAGCACAGGAAACGCTGGCTAAGACAACCCTATTGCACACGCCTGCAAATTTACAACAGCTGAAATCATGGAGCACGTCCTCTGACCAGAACAGAATGAAACTATCAGCAAAGCTCCTGTGCATCGGACCAGCCCCGGGGTGGAAAGCTCCGGGGAGCCCCAGTGCGCAGGGAGCTCCCTACCTAAGCCGTCCAGGGGCCCTGTGGGCGCTGCGGAGGACTCGCAGGACGGGATGTTGCAGTATTCCCACTTCACGTCGCTTTTGGTCGTGTAGCACCAGGGAGCCGACTCTTGGTCAGGGTTACGGCAGTAGTTTTCCTCCAAATTCCTGCAGAAGAAGCAATTGTGAGATCGACGTTCCACGGAGGCTAAATAAGTAACAAGGGGCATGCTCATGGGCTGGTTCATAGGGATGTTGGACACCGAGCCAGCTCATTCTCCAGAATTACGTAAATTTACGTAAACTGAAAGATTGGTGGAAAAGTGAGCAGAGCAGGATTCTTTAGGCTTCCATAGAATTTTGATGCAGAGGCTTCTGGGAGGGGGGTGGGGGGTAAATGATTAAAACATATATTCCTGGACCAGGCCCTCGTCAAGCAAACTAGCCCTGCTCTGTGTTGGGCCTGGTGATCTGTGCCAACACACTGGGTATTTTCCACAAAGTTTCTGCCTCAAAAAGTATATCCAATGTAGCTGTGGAATTTCAGCGCTCCGCAGCCCTGCAGTGCACCTAGTAGGGTGCTCAGCGAAACACAGCACAGCCAGGAGCCACTCCTTTGTCATGATGATGGAGTAGATCTGGAGGAGGGCCCTAGAATGTGCATTTCTCACAACATCCTGACGCTGGCGGGACTGCTGGTCAGGAGAACCAAACTTCGAGAACCTGTGTTATGGGGAAATCAGGGCTGAACTTCTCTGCCTTTGCCTCGGACTTGGCGGTTTACATTCCAGAATACTTTACCTGTAGTAACTCAAACTAGAGCCAAGTTCTTGGGATTTGGGGCGGACTTACTGGCAGGGAAAGTTTTCCGGGGTCCTGTTGTGCCTATGAGGGGTCTGGTCGCTCCAGCGCTGACAAGTGTGCCCTGAGGCGGTGACGGCCACAGTCCCTCGATAGTTTTCACCTCTTCCCTTCAGACACTGATACGTGGGGCCGGAGGGTGGGGGTGGGGTGTCTTGGAGGGGATAGAAAATTGCAATGAAGATGAAGGTTTTTGACACGAGAAAGGCACAGATGGGTGGGATGGGGGAGTGGATGCAGGGAGCATCAGCCTGGCTTATTTTCTGCTAACTCCTCTCTTGGAATTTGACATTTGAAAACTGTTTATTGTTTTCAAACAAGAGGACTGGGTAGAAATTACGTCTATGAGAGGAACTCCTCCGGAACAAGGCCCTCGGAGTACAAGTTTCTATCCTCTTTCCCAGTCAGTCATACGTGCTAAGGACTAACATGGCACCTTCACCTGGAACCCTCACAGGTCCCAGTGACCCAACTTCCTCTGCGAGGAGGAAATTATTTACTGAGTAAACACAACTGAGTGACACCCAATGTCCCGTAAAGCCACAGGGGAGTCCATAAAAGAAGACCAAAAACTGTCTCCAAGGAAGGGCGTGTGCAGCCAGAAATCATGAAATTCTTAAGGGAAAAACAAATGACAAAAAAAGCAACTGATGTTCAAAAAGGAGGAGAGTGCCTGCGGAATGTCCGTGCCCCAAAGGATGACTGTTGAGCCCAGGCCCCATGTCCGCTGAGTCCTTTCTAATTTTTGACAACAGTCCTCATCTGAGCATTTGCTTCCTTGCCTCATGTTCTCAGGACGGCCCTCTCAGAAGGGAACTATTTATTATAAAGTGGTTTCTCTGGGGTCTTTCCCGCTAAGCTCACCATCTCACCTTCTTGCCCGGAACTGTCTTCTCCCTTCGCTGCCTCGCAAGGTGGACATTCTGAAAACTGCACCCCAAACCCCTCTCATTCACAAAGCCCCCCTCAGAAAGAACTCTGGTTGCTAATGAAATCTGTGCATGAAAAGCATGGGTCAGATTTCCTTTGGAAGAGTATCAAAAGGAACTGCCTTCCAGAGCCCACATTCACGTGGCTTTCACAAGGAAAAACGCTGACCGTGGCCAGTGGATGCGCTGGCAATGACCCATAGTAACTCACAGGTTGTTTTAAAAGTGCGGCCCTGTCCCACAGCATACCTAGGGCACTTTCTAGGCGCAACACTCAGGCGCAGACATACTTTTTGTAATTCCAAGAGCACACCGGGTGAGGGTCCCTGAGGACTGGGTGGGGCCGTACTCACTGCAGCGCGGGATGTCACAGTAGTCCCAGCGTTTGCTGGGGTCCGTGGTGAAGCACCATGGGCGGGGCTCCCCATCGGGGTTACGGCAGTAATTTAGCTTCAAGTTCTTGTTTGGAAATCTGAATGGGCAAGAAGGATCTTAATAGCGCCAAGTATTTACAGAGGTGAATCCTTTTAGACGAGCAAATAGGGAGCAAGGCCCTGCCAGGCACCCTCGGACAGCAAATACCAGCAGTTTTAAAAATACAAGGTACTTGGTAGTTGCCATCTTCAGAGCTTGAAGAAACGATCCTTCTGGCCCTCCAGGCTCTGGTTCCGCTAGCCTTTAGGCTTATGGAAACTGGCAGGGACAAGTCGTGATCCTGTGGGCACCTAGCCCAACGGTACCGGCCAGCGAGCTGCTCAGTGGTTCAGGGTCAAGCCCAGGAGTCACCTGCCATGCCATGTGCCCTCTGGGCTGATTTTACGTCCCTGTTTGAGGCTGCCGTGCTCAGGCAAGATGAACTAAGCAAACAGCAGTGGCTTGAGCAACTTTCTTCTGCTTCCTGGAAAGGCACTTTCCCAGTTCAGGGCCTCCAGGCCTTGCCCACGTTTGCTCTCTAATGGAAAAGGCGGACTTGTGTTTGGAGTTAACTATCCAGGATGGAAGGTGCAGAAATTGCATGGAGCTCTTTTCCACAGTGAAATCTGGGGCTTAGTTTCATTTCCTGGGCCCTGTTTTCTGTTTTTATTTTCAGGGCCAGTATGACCCTACAGTTGTCAGAAGGTGAAGAGAAAGATCGGAGGCAGCCACAGAGAGGGAGGATTTTCCAGAACAATCCAGGTGAAGGAGGGCGCCATTTTCTAGACCACAGACCCTCACTCCTGCTGTAAATCCATCAGCCCCTTTGAGAAGCTGGTGCAAGTTAGGAATCCTCGTCCCAGAAAACATGCTCTGATCTCAATACACACCAAACAAGCGGGATTCACAAAACCCCAACGTCCGTCCCCAGAGCGTAGGCTGGGAAGCCTGGAATCTCATCAGTATGAATGGCAACAAGAACAGAGGAGAGGGAAGTACTGGGAAAACACACGTGAGAGGGACCTGCATTTCCTACATTTGGATGCATGCACTAATGGGCCAGGACTCGGGCCACGGCAGGTCCAGGTTTGGAGGGGTTGAGATTCTGCCTGTCTAGCTGACTCTCAGATGCGATTCCTTCCCTGTGGACCGCATTTTGAGAAAGAGGAATGCGTACTTCTCTTGCGGTCATGTGAGAAGAGGCACACGGAAGAACAGGAAATGCCCCAAAGTTGCCAAGGTCTGGTTTGTTTCCCAGTGCAACTTACTTGGAAGGGAGGTAGCCATGAGCATGGGGGGTCTGAGAGTCCCAGGCCTGGCACTCGACCCCAGAAGCGGTCTTGGAAATTTTGCCCTCGTAGTTTTCTCCACTGCAATGCATGCATTCATCTGGGCAGATGGACAAGGGGTCAAGAGAGAAAGACGCAAGAATGGATGAAGCACGGTGAACACCTGAATCCCCTGAGAGCATCTCAAATACCAGTTTCCCCTTATTCCCACATCCTTTCCAACAATCACACAGCAATAAGGACTCAATTTCCCAATACAACCAAAATGTCCACCTCTCCTTCAAATGGTAAAATTTGCATATTTTGACCCTGCACTCTCATAGCTGTGACCCAATCCAAAAATTCCACAAAGCCATGTGCGTCCTCAAACTGGGACGCACTGGCCCTTGGTGGGTGGGGGCTGGGGGCACATATTCTCAGAAGCCTGTGAGGTCTCTACTAGGGTTTTAAAATAGTATTTGGTGCCTTTATTTCCGTAAGGGTCTTTAAACATGTCTGTGACAACATCTCCCAGGATTCGCGTGCTGGACGTTGGTCTGTGCTCATGGCCTCCCTGGGGACACGTTCGCCTCAGGTGTCAGCAGCTCCCCTCGTACTGAGAAGCACAGCTGGCTCTGCTTCATTTCCTTTCGTTATTTAAAACCAGAGGCTTTGATTGTTGAGATGACATGGGGCAGCATGGAAATATAAGATTTTTACGTTTTATGGAGTCAGACTTGACAACAAAAATGATGCATTCGTGTCAATAAAGGGGTTTATGGCCTCATCATATAGTATGAAAATAGAGTCCCCAGAGTGAAACTAGGTCAGGTGATTCGGGACTTGAACTGTCACCAGGGCACGCATTGCCACATGGCTGCACGCATCTACCGTCCTTCATCCCCCTGCACCAATAAATGGAGCAGGAAATGTGAAACAAAGAACTTTTTTCTCAATAGGATGTTTTTCATTTTTAGCATTGACTTTTGATGAGTGCTATGAAACTGGTTGGTTGATTAAAACGATGATTCGCTGATTCAAAACTGGCTCATTGCGTTGCGTCAGCACAAGTATCAAGCATTAAATTAACAGTGCCCATTTGCATTGTATTGCTTTTGTGGTTTTAACTATTCAATCCCAAACCTGATTCTGCCTTTATATGGTGTCAAGCTTTAAGCCCAGAGAGTTTGGAGTTCACATACAGTCTTGTACTTGTACACCCTGAAGGAATATTTTAAGAAAAGTAATTCAGGTCAGTACTAGGGATCTGAGCACATTTTGCTCCTTGCCGTGAGGGACCTATGTGACTCAGTTTTGTCCAACACGGCACTGGCTAGTCCCCCTACCCCTGCGAGAAACTTCCTTGCAGCAGAAGACTGTACAGATGGAGGCAGGTATGAAAGAGTGTCTAGAGCCGCTCCTGACCTTCACATTCAGGAATGTCACAGTAGTCGAACCTGGTGTCCGGGTCGGTGGTGTAACACCAGGGCCCCTTCTCATCATTGTCCGGGTTCCGGCAGTAGTTTTCGTCCAGGCCCTCTGAAGAGTGTGTCCTGGGTGAATAACTGCAGGATGGAGAGGAACCCCTGTGATTACACCGTAAACAGCAGCATGCTATCAGCAGTGCAGAATGGGTGCCTTCGACTTCCCCCTGGGAAGTTCAGGGCTCTGCCTTCCGATGCACCCTGGCTACCTGCGGGCGACGTGGTTGCCCGCTCTTCAGTTTCTCTGTTCAGTGCAGTTGCCAACATGACCCTTATTCCTGTACAGCCACGTCTTAGAAGCAGAGCCAAACTTTTTAGGCACAGGCAGCAGAAACAAAAGCCTCAAAAGCCTGCCAAGTCCCTGATTCGTTCAAACCCGTTTTTGTCAGCTGCTTCTGTAAAATAATAGTAGTGAACCCCGTTTTTGCCGTGTGAACCATGCTGCAGGGTTGCCCTACCATCTTCGTACCCGTTCTCTTGTTGAGTCTTAATAAAACCCCTGCCAGGAATGTGTTACTAACCTTCTTTTACAGGTGGGAAAACGGAGGTGCAGCAAAGTAAAACCGAACCTTGTCCGAGTTTGAATGAATAGTGAGTAGCCGCTCAGGATTTAAGTCAGACCTGTCTGATTCCAAACCCTGGGCGCTCTCTGGAATGCCATGGAGAGGGAGGAGAACTAAGCTCGTTTTCAGATCTAGAGTTGAGTTGCCATGTGGATGTCACCAATGGAATCAAAGTACCAAAACCTGGAGTCCAGAGAGGCAGGTTTTGTTTCTGATTCCTCACCCGCAGGCAGAGGGGTGACCTGGATTATCTCTAAGAGCCCTAGCAGCTTATGGCTGGGCTGTTTGCTTTACTTGTTTTACCTCTGTAACCCTTCATGTCCTGAGAATATTGATCTCATGAGGATGCAATAAAGGCAATTTTTCATGGGGGGTAGGAGAATAGACCCAACTCCTACTTGATTGAGCATTGATCATTACTGCAAACTTCATGCCACCTAACACCCTCCTGGGAAATGTACAAGAATGACATAACTAAGTAGGTAACTTGAAAGATCACCCTCTCTTCATTTCTATTTTATTTATTCTTGCTCCGCAATGCCGAGGTGAACACGTGGTGAGAGTATGTTTGGTTTCCGCTGATTTGGTGCCTAACACGGTCATCTTTGGTATTCTCTCCAACTCACCCTAGAATTCATGGTTTTGTTCTTTGTTTAACCAGGAATCCTTCTGTGATCTACATCTTCCAGAAAGCTACATATACAAGAGTGAGTGGAGAACGACCATTTTCTGCATTTATACTATAAATAATTGATCCATTCTACATCGACATCAATGCGGTTCTCTGTGTACCTGTTTGGTCACCTGTTCTGGTTGCGGTCAGAGGGGATGGAACGCGTTCTAAGAGCACCAGGTAAGCACAGAGATGCAAGACAAAGCCTTACTTAGGTCTGTGTGGAGAAGTGTCACTCCATTTTTGACAGGCCACACCCTTTTTCGTTTTGGACTCCGTGCCCCGGTAGTTCCTTCCTCTTCCAGTCTTGCACTCTGAAAGATACACTGGAAAAACCCACACAGGGTCAAGTTCTTTCCCAGCAAGAGAGCCCAGCGAAGCCCTGCACTACACGTCGCGCTGAGAGCGAGGGCGGGTTCTGCAGATGAGGCAGAAGTCCTACGATCCCGGGTCACCTCTTATATCATGAAGCCATTTGGTGCTTTGACACATGCAGCCCGAGCCACAGCCTTTCCAGGCACCAGGCTCCGTGCTCAGTGCTGGGGGTGCATGGCGTGTTTTGAACATGGCAGGAAGGTCCTCCTACCATGGAACTCACATTCTAGTGGCTTCAGGGGGCTGGTTACAGAGTGTTACCAAGGGCACAACCTCATGGTGGCGTGGGGCAGAGAAAAGCAGCAGCTTGCGAGAGAGTGAAGGGAATTGGAGTGAAGGCTTCCAGGCAGGCTGGGCTTTTCAAGAGCTGGAAGAGAGCCCAGCCGCCTCATTTCTTTGAGGCCGCCGGTGTTTGGAATATAGAAAGTGTCACACGGGGTTGTGAAATTGTGGTCTACTTTAATTGTTCACACTAGATGCTCTCAACCAGCCAGCAATTAACCAACCCCACCCGGAGGCTCACCTGTGTCAGCATGTGTTTTGCGGTGGGCACCTGTGGCTAGTAGGCCCTTTCTAGTGTGTCTGTCCACTTCTGGTTTCACCATTTGGGTCATATGGTTACCAAGAGTCCATTGTTTTTACTGTCAAAACGTTTATGCAGTTAACTGTATTTGATTAAAGATTATATGAACCAATGTGGTACAACATGTAGTTATTACAGTATTATAAACCAAGAATGTTTTTAAGGATTTGAAAGCGTTGGATAGCTTTAAAAATTGCTATCAAATCCATTGTAGGCAACCTACTTATGAAGTTAACTATATGAGTTTGGGGGAGATCATTAAAATATAAAGGTATCTTACAGTCGGATTGACAAATAGGTGTATCTAGACCTTGCTCCACCTCAAAGAGAAGGAACCGGATTATCATAGACAAGGCACTGGGGATGTAGTCTGTGCAAGAAATGCACCAGGTGACTTCTGTCGGTGGCCCATATTCAAAGACAAAAAAGCCTCCACCCGAAATGTGCCAATGCAAACTTGTGTTTTCAGTGAAAATACAAACTATTCAAGGTGTATGAGGTCTGTCCTGAAAGTATTGAAACAATGTCAATATAATTAAAACCGGTTTCATGGCACTTTTGGGTGAGACCTTGTATGTGTATCAGCTTTCATGATTCCCCACTACAGCCACATTTAAAAAAATTAATTGATCAGTTATCTGGGTAAAGTATTTCTAACACACCTATAGCAAACTCGTGCTTCTGACCCAACTGTCTGCATAAAGATTGCAAGTGTACCTTCATTGAGATTTATCATTACAGCAGGTCTATGACACCAAAAGTGTCAACTCAAGGCACATTCAAAGCCAGGGGTCAGGGGAGACTTTGAAAAAGAGGTGAAGCTTGAGCTGAGACCTGGGAGGTAAGAAAGGACTGACCCCCACAAGACAGAAGAAGGTTCCCGGGCAGCAGACACGTGTGCCTGGCATGTGGCAGGAGCAGGTACAAGCTCAGTGGACCCAGCAAATGGGGTGGGCCTTAGTGACAAGAGGCGAGCACCTGAATTTGATTCCACGAGCACTGAGCTTTGAAGCAGAGATTTTGCAGACTGCCACTGCAGTGACCTGCCCGGTGATGATGGCAGCTTAGACCCAGGCAGCAACAGTGGCCATGGTGGCAAGTGGCAGGTGTAAATGTGACACTGACTATTCCCAGAAAAAGTGGGTAATTTAGCCGTGGGTCCATATTCCACAGTAAAGAAACAAGCACCCAAAAATGACTAGCTTTTTGACTTTGTACTTCTCTTTTGTTTGTATGACCCTGCTGGAGTTTACATAACCTTTGGCTCTTTCCCGTCACCTAGAATACAGGCAATGACAACTATTCAAACTAAGGCTTGTGGTCGCCTCCCTGTCCCTCTGGTTTACCGATTTACAAGTGGCATTTAAATGTTAGTGTTGAGAATCCCACTGACTCCCTCCCTGCTTTTTAAAATCTGCTGGGTAGTAGGCAATCCTATGTATCTCATCCTTTACACACTACTCATAAGAACTAGTAACTGCAGATAAATTTTACATCTAATCTGCACTTTAATCTCAAGAATTAAAGTAAATAGTGGCAAGAAAAGAGAAAAGCAAAACCCTAGTTAATTAAACCTAAGAAGATGACCAAAAACATAGAAATAACCCTAACCTAAAGAAAAAATTTAAAATCTTAGACTTGTGTAATGAGACTGGAGAGAATGTGTCAAGTCATTGTCAAGAATGCATGAAATAGGATGTTTCTTGTTGTCCTGAATACCTGTGATACCCAACCTTTGGAGAGTCAGGTTGTTACATTTGTGGTCTTAATACCTAGCCAACAACAGAGTTTAGGAGGCAGTTTCACAAGCATCACACATTCACCTAAATCTTCATACAGACTTCATGAGCTTTTTCATATCTAAAAAGACATGCAATTTCCATAGAAAGGTAGGCCAGCTGTCATCCTAGCTATCGGGACAGCCAACCCAGGATTCTCAAGAAAATTATGGAAAAGAAATGAAAATTCTGGCCCATTTTCAAAGGACAACATCTCAGAGATTGAGGGAAATATAGACTGTGACCACCTCCCCCAAAAGGGAAGTTTTAAGAAGAAAAATTTTCTATGCAAATGCTGCTGAGGAGTAAAAACACTTCAGTGGTTATTTTAGGCCTTCAGTCCCAAAGCTAAAGGGCTTAAGGACCATGGTCCCTGCAGAGCCAAGTCAAGATCATAAGAAACATCTAGACTACCTTGCTCCTTCTTAAAAATAAAATAGAACTTTGAATACTCTATTTCCCAAAGTTTTCTTTTCAGAGCCATAGAGGTACAAGTGATTTTGTAAATCTGATCCCTTCATCTTTAAATTAAGGAAAACGAAAAGATAGAAGGTGACCTCATATGCTGAAGTTGAGACAGTGGGTCTCAACAGAGGGTCACCCAGCTCTGACTCCCACTTCAATCTTGCCGCTCCATAGCACCTCCTGTCTGTGGTCTGATCAACTACAGACATAATGGAGCAGGGTGGGGAGGAGGAGGGGGCAGAGGGAAGAAAAGTAGATCAACGAGAGGAAGACTAAAAAGAAAATATTGTACATACTTTTCTTTTCAAATAAAATGACATCGCTCAGCCTCAAGATTGGGGTGGACTTGCTGTTTTCGGACATCAGCACACATTGTGGCTTTTTACTGTGGTATTGGAATGCCCTGCAGGAGAGAATCGGGAAACTCAACCCAAGTTTTGCTTTAACGAAGCAAAGCGAACTTTTATTGATAAACAGGAGACTCTAAAGATCATTGCATCTCTTGATGGATCACGGAGCTCAGAGTTGGCGCTTTCAATTCAAGGTGGGCCATTTGCAAAGAGCTGCCACAGAAATGGTACAGCAGCCTGGGGTTACGCCTGTTTGTTCCAGCCTGACTGTCTCCTGTCTGGTCCCTCAGATTTTCTTTCTGTTTCAACTGCTGTACTGTTTCTTCACTCATGTTCTTAGGTTGCAGAGTATTTCCTTCAGTGCTGGAAACATGCAAATCTGATTGCTTTGATCTTGTTCCCAAAATGGTCTGCAAGATTCCTACCATTTCCCCTCCACAGACACCTCTCCACTCCACCCCACCCCCTTGGCCTCACACCTCCTTGCCCACCCACGTGGTCCTGCTGTAGGTGTTCAGTCATCTGTAGGCGTTGAAAGTCATCCACAGCTACTGTTCCAATCCATCCCCTATAGGACCCCATTGCTTTAGCCACTTGCTTCATTCTGGGCCCCTCTCCCAGGTTCAAGGCTGAGAATGGCTCCAGCCTTATCAATATTGGCCAACTCTCACTCTGCCTTCAAAGCCCAGCTCAGTTTCCACCTCCTCCCTGAGGCTTTCCTAGATGTATCAGTCTTAGGAATTATTCTTTAGTCTGAACTTTATAGAGCACATATTGATCATGCCACTGATCGATACCGCACATTAGCTGTATATTTTTATTGTTATTAAAACGTAGAGATCAGAATAATAGCTGCTCATGTCATGTAAAAATGATTAACTTCCTTTGGGGCCTTTTTCTAAAGGGGACACTAACCAATTGAACAGGAAACTCTATGGATTCAAATACAGATTCCAAGCCCCAATCCCATGAAATGCCTCTTTCCCCTGAAATCCTAGTTTTGTCAAGTGCATGAGCAAATACCCTGACACTGAAATAAGAGTCTCAAACAACAAGATGTCTGCATCGGTTCAATGACAATAAAAATACCTGCAAATGAATCCTGTTTCTTCCTCGCACTTGGCCGCACACTCGGCAATGCTTCCCGCTTCCAGCTGCTTCTTACTGCTGGAGGTCAGCGACGCCCCTTGCGTGCTGACATAGCCGTCTAGGGGGTCCCCGTGACCTACGAGCGGAAGGGAGAAGTCGGACGAAACCCCTGTGATTGCGGTGACTTTGTAATCTGTTCGCTTGGCGTGGACCAAATAAAACGCACTGCTTTACGGGAAGCGGTGCGAGTGGCCACGAGTAGAAATGTTCTGTTAGCAGACAGCAATGTTAAAAGATCAACTGGACAGATAGATGCGTGGATTAGAACCATTTAACAATGTCTGTGTCACTACGTTCCTGGGTGCGGAGCTGTCAGAAAGAGTAAGTGTGGTCTGTTTGCTGTGGATGGCCGGATCGCCATAGAACATTGAGAGAAGAGAATCAGGAATGAACAAGTCACCCTTATCGGCAGCTGGGTTACCAATATCTGCAACTTTTTCATCCCCCAGTTCAGGAAGAACTGGGAGCCATTGTCTGATCTCCAACAGTATAAACTGTGGTTGTCACCTGTCCCTCAAACTGATGGGATAAATATCCTCTGAATGGCTGAATCTCGAGATACCACAATGTTTGGTGAGTTGATGATGTTAAGAGAAAATAGGACCAGAACTAATCTCCACTATAATCCGAGGTCATTTTTGTCCTGTGCTTAGTTCAGGGACACCGGACTATTAATGAAAGAGAAATACGTTCTTTCAGGACTGGCATTTGGCAGGAAATTGTGAAAAAATGGACAAGCACTGATCCTGAATTTTCTGTGAAGTAAAATTGAAGGCAGAGAATCCATCTGAAGATCACGCTACCCCTTGTTCCTGGGGCCAAGGGGCCTAAGCCATGTTCCCAGGCTGCAGGGGCAGCTCTGTTCCCTGCCCGGGGGTGTCAGCCTCCATCCTCCGAGGGTGACAGGCCAAAAGAGGTTAATAAAGTAAATACAGAAAAGTTTCCTAAAGTTTGCCTACAGGAGATTGAGCAACAGGGCAACCTTGACCGCTTTGAGGGGAGTGGCGGGAGCCAAAGCCAGATGGAGGGGATGTACATGCTACCGGGAGCAGCGCTGGGAACAGCAGAGAAGACACGTGTGTCCAGCAGCCTGGCCGCGAAGGAGCATTTTCTATGGGGCATGTGCGGTCAAAAAACTCTTCAAAGATGAGACGTCCTAAAGCATGTGGGGTGCTGATGAAAGTGGTCCATAGGAAGGATCATAAAGAATCAGATTCTTTCTCTGAAAGGCCACCCCTGGCCACCTGAAAACACCATGCTGAGCAGGGCCATGTACCCTGATGGGTGGACACAAAGCCAGCCCCTTCACCCCTATTTGTCCCCCCTCAGTGTGGGGCGCTCCAAACTGCAAGGTGGACGCTGGACAGAAGGTGGCTTGCGCAATTTCAAGGCAACACGCAAAAGTGCTTGATGACCCTGTGAGAAGATGATGGAGAAACAGGTCTTTTAGACCAGGATCCATGTCGTCATCTGGCTTTCTACCACCATGAGCTCTCATTTTCAAGAAGAGTTGGGCCTTGGAAAACTCTACAGATTAGGATGTGATTTAGAAAACAAGTTAACTCTATAAAATGAATCCTATAAAGAGTTGCATTGAACTTTTGGGAGAGTTCCTAGAAAGTACAGCCGGCCAGGGTATAAATGATGTCCAAAGAAGAAAATTTCTGTTTCTGTAGCCCTTTAATTAAGTTTCCTTTGACTATGTTATTTTTCATAGCACATAGCTTCTGAGATCCACCTTAGGAACCAATGTCCCAGAGATATTCCCAAAGAGATTTGTTCTCCAATTTGTTTGAAATTTTTTTCTCCAAATATTGTTTTATTCAATTCTAGAGCTCCTATAGCAATGGGGTATAATGCAGTTTATTTGTTGACCAAGACAGTAAACCATTTTTTTAAATGAGGAAAATATTTTTATATTTTAGGCCAGTGATTTTCAACCTTTTTCATCTCACGGCACATGTAAACTAATTACTAAAACTCTGTAGCCCACCAAAAAAAAAAAATCACTTTTTTTGCCAACCTGACAAAAAATAGGTATAATTTTGATTTAGTCACACCAGATGGCTATTGTGTTGGCTGTTGTCATTTCTTATTTGACAGTCTGAGGTCAGTGCCCCTGATTAAATAGTCAAACATTGCAGGTTTTAAACATTCTTATGCACACTGGTTGAAAATCGTTCTAGGCCAGTGTGGAGGTATGTTGCTACCAAAGCAGGCGTATTTTACTGATAATGCGGGTTTGTTTTTCAATCACTGCTCGGAGTCTGCATGTACCCATGCTTGCATGTTTGGAAGACAAGAGCAGTGGTTTGTGAAATGCAAACTCCTCACCCACCTCCCACTGAGGACAGCTGTAAAAGAGTATTTTTCTCTCCTGGGTGTTTTTGTGTATTGGAAAGGTGAAGCACTTCTCAGTAAGAGAGAATAAGCGCCTTCCTTTCAAAAGGAACTTATGGAAGCCTCCCCCCACCCTCCACCCTGCACCCCCACTCCCCAGGCCATGAGGACAGAGGGAACCCCGCTGCAGAAGAGTTTGTTCTAGGATGTGGGCGTGACCCAGGGAATGGCTCCCAGGGTCCCAGGCCCTGCCTTCTCGGGGCTGGGAGAAAAGGTGAAGACCTGCACACCACACACCTTTCCCACAAAAATCTCTTCATTCAGTCTCCTGATGTTTATGTTCTTCAATATTTCTTTGCATGACTCCACTAAATTCAAACGTATTGGATTGTGAAGCACACCGTGTGATTTATACATTGAATTTCGGATACCTATATACTGTTCACATAAAGAAGTACTTGCATAATGTATCATTGCATTTATGTGAAACTCCAAATGAGGCAAGTTCAACACAGAGGGTAGATGAGTGATTGCCTGGAGTGGGGTGGGGGTAGGGATGTGGTGGAGCTGGAGCGGGGGGAGGGGAGAAAGCAAAGGAAAGGGGATTGGGGTTGGGGTGAAAACGAAGGGTGTGGAGTCTTTTAGGGGGATAATGAAAATGTGCTAATGTGGCAATGGGTGCACTGCTTCAAACGTAATGGAAACCATTGGATCAAATGCTTTAGATGGATCAATTTTATAGTGTGTGAATTATATCTCAATAAAGCTGTCAAGGAAAAAAGAACTAGAAAGGACATGCTTAAAATATTTCAAACAACATTTAAACAAAGTTGAAAAAGTAAGAAGAGCACCAAGCTTCCTGCTGGGAAAGCCCTGGTTTAAATCTTGTTTTTTTTCACCTCTTGGATTTGGGAGTTTGGTCAACAGGCAAATAACATGGTTCTCCTAAGTATGAATTGTCATCTACACAATGAGAATGAATATCCTACTCTGCCTATTGCACCAGCTAAATAAACTAGTATTAGTAAAGGATACATACATATACATATATATATGTATGTATATGTATGTACGTATGTATGTATAAGAATGTGCCTGGCCTACCTCAAGCACTGCGTGTGTATGTGTGGAATAACTATGTGCAGACATCATTTGGCAAATCGAAGACTGGGATTCCTCAAGACGTAGAAGTAAACGTTTGTGTCTGGAACAAGCCTCGCTTAATCCATAGCAAACAGGAAACTAGTAAATAGGACGACAGACTGGTCAAAGAATGTAGCCAAAGAGCTATTTCACTGCGTGCATTTGCTAACGAGGAGACTGTGCCCTCTTAACAAACATGATCTAAATCCACCACACTGAGAACCAGACAAAGAGACTGAAGCTTTGGGGGCTGTTTTCTTTCAACCGCGATAACTATTATTAAGCTCAATCTTTTACATTTTAAAAAATCACTCATTTTTCCATCTCTACCCATCCACATCCAGGACTTACAGGGAAATGACATTTATTTCTTAATGACTTCCCCAGCCTCAGATTTTGAACTGGAAATTTCTGGAATCAAAAGCTAAATTCAAATCGTTGTTCATAAAAATCATCGTGCATCTGTGTTTACTAAACTGCTCGGAAACACTTAGTGATTAAGTCTTTAAGTCTTACCTGAACTCAGAAGCAAGAGCAGGAGAAGAGCCACGTCCTTCTGCCCCATTTTGGTACTGGCCAGCTGGTCCAGGCCGCAGGGTGTCCCAGTCCCCAGGTGCAGTGGACTTAGGGGACAGGAAGTGCATCCACAAACAAGGTCATCTCGGGAGTTAATCATTATCTCGGAGGCCCGATGCCCCTGTGCTCCAGAGGGTTCAAACATTACCGAGGGTCTTACCACATTTTGAGTCTGCAATAGATGCTGGGAAATTTCGCAAGCAGTCCCGCTCCCTGGGCGGCCCCACCACCTCCATTCCTCGTTCCTCTCTTTACCCCGGTCCAGCATCAGTTCCACTCCGTCTTGTTTCCATTCTTTTCTTCCATTCTCTTTCTTTTGGGTAAAATAATATAATGATAATAATAATAGTAATAAAAACATTAATAGCTAACATTTGCTGAGAACTCTCCCTATGCCAGGTACTCTGCAAAGAGAGGCATACGCATAGTTTCATTCAACCTGCAAACAAGTAATATTATTGTCATCCGTTTTTGGATCAGGTTCATAAAGTTCAACGTCCCCACAGTGACCTTGCTAATAAGGGGAAAGCTGGTGGACACAAACTATTTAGGCCTTAGATTACGAACGTAAGCTCAGGTGTTGCCCTTAGCATACCCGAATCCTGCCGTGTGGAAATTACTGTGTAAGTGATTTTATTATTATTATAATTTCCTTATGTCTAGGAGACTCCCCGTGTTTTCCATGATTATAAATGATCTTAGAAAAATACTAATCTTTTTCTGCCCATGAATTCACAATGCATGAGAATCTCATCCTTATGAAATAAAGCGGAGTGGCGAAATTATGTTGAAAGAGTCTGTCGCGATTTTAATTGTGAATTCTGTTCTTTTCCCTGGCTTATGGCCAGAATGAGTAAGCAAGTGCATGCTTTAAAACTCCTGTTTCAGTGTCCAAAACTATCTAGGAATAGCGGAGTTGACTCTATTTTAAACGTGAAGTAAGAACAAGAACTCCTTTCTCCAGCCTATGAATTCCCCTCAGAAAGTGACCCAGTGAGGGGTGGAGACGGAACCGTCTCAGAGTTCCCTGGGATTGAAGTGACCTGTGGAAGTCTCAGGACCTGCTGGAGAGCCAGGAGGTGACACTGTTGTGAGGAGCAGGGATGGCCTGGGGGCGTTTCCTAGTCTCCCTGTCTCCTCCAGCTTGCGACCACCCTCTCACCTCATGGCCCCGTTTATGAACAGGGATGCAAGGAGGAAGCAAGTTGAGAAATCGGCACTGGACCAGTTTTTTTCTTAAAATATCAGACATGTCTTTCAGGGGATTATGTTGGTGTGTCTGAGAAAGTGCTTTGGGGAAAACACAGATTTTTCGGAGGTATAATGACCCCATAGTGCGTATTTCACTGTTTGAAATACTGTGGAATTGTCGCATGAAGAAAGCACCTCAGGAATAATGTTGGAATTCTATATCCACAAATAGTTCCTTACCCTGTTTTTCTTTTAATTTGGGTAATGATGCTGTGCCTTTTGCCCTCTTTCCTGGAAGTGTCTAGAGTCCATTTGATTCTACAAATGCTGCCTTTGTAAATGAGGCAGCTCTCCTATGGTAACTACACACATCTTCATAATCTTCGTTGCAGATCAGCGATGTCCTGAGAGCTCAGAGAACACGAAGCAGACCTATGCGGTTGTGCCACCCAGTTCCCTGGGGTGCGGACAGGGGAGCAGAGAGCGTTGGCTTGCTCAGGCTCAGGCAGAGACCGGGAGGTGGGTGGAGACCTCCTCATGACACAGCCCTCCCCAACCTTAATCCCCCCACCTCCCACCCCCCCAACCCCATGGGTGCAGGCAGGTGCAGGGCAATGGACTGCTCTGCACTGTGCTAGAATCCTACTCTGGCCCTCTTGTCCTACCTGTTTGGGCAGTTTTGCCCAAGACTGAATAGTCAGTTCAAAATACGTTATTTTCTGCTTGAAAGAATGGCAGAAATGAAGAAAAGAGAAAAGGAAATCATCTCTGTATACTGTTAGCAGGTTGTATAAATTCTGAGATGCATATTCTTATTGAATTCAAATTATTAAGTATGTATTGACCACCTGCTGGAGACAGTTTTATGTTACATTCTTTTAGGATCACATAAAAGGTGCCAATCGCAGTCTCTGCCCTCCCCCACCCTCTAGGAAAATTTATACTTAAGGGGGTGGAGACTGCTGCAGCACTTGTGGCCGGGGACAAGGACATGAAAACACAAGGAAGACACGAACCCAGCACGGTCCTGCAACCAAGATTGACTCAGATTGCTGAGGAAGGAAAGGACTAGTCAGTCCCTCCCTCCGCACATTAAAATGTGAAGCTCCTTGCAAGCACCTTACAAGGAAAATCATGAACGCAAGGAAAGGTCAATGTCTCCAGGATAGTGAGGCACGGTGCCCCCGTCCAGCTCCTGCACCCACCTTGTCCATAGGGGAAGCTTGTGTCCTGGTCTGACATTTGCACCTGCCACCACTGCCCTCCCTCTCCCCACCAACTGTTCGCCTTTGCCCAGCCCCAGGCTCTGCCCCCTGGAACCTCATTTTAAGTGGCTCATTCTTTCCCATGAACATTTCTGAATCTTTCCAACAAGGCCATGTCATTTCAAAACAAAAAAAGCAAAACAGAAAAACTAAATGATCTGTTAAGGGCTCAAAGTATGCCTTCATTGTTGCAAGGGTCCTTAGCAAGTTTCTATTTGTCCTTGGTGCCAATTGCTTTCACAGTGTGTTTTTTAGACAGTGTCAGGGTCCTCCCGAAATGGGGGCGGTGTATGGAGTCTCACATGGTCCAGGCTAAGTCTGTAAGACCTGACTGGAAAACTGGGAAGGCTGGGTACATACAAGCCTCTGTGCTGTGATTAGAGGACCCCCAGTGGGAATCTGGCCATGAGAACATTCCCTATGACTTTTGAAGCTTGCCCTATGCTTTAACCTCCCTTGATTGGTTTATTGTACCAGCAGCAGATGTTAAATATTAACCCAGATGTGAACTTACCCTCCCTATTTTATGGTCATCTAAAGTCTTTGTGTTTAACGCATCCTGACCTGAGGGAGATCTCAGTGTTCCTTCAAATGTTATCCTGTTCCTTCAAGTGTTAGCCCTGAAAATATCTGTAATCAGCACTATTTAACATTGATTGATGAGCTTTATGTGTATGCTCTATGCCCTTAAGCTTACCACACTCAATAAGAGACCTTGGAGGAAGGCTATGAGACTTTTGTCTCCCAGGACACTCACTGGCCTTCCCCCCTTGCACAAGCTGCCTGGGAAGTCTTCATTCATTTGCAGCACCAAGGGATCTCTGTGGGTCAGGGCTCCCCCACAAGATGTTGTCACCCAGGAGACTTGTTCTCATTACTCTGCAGCAGCTTTCATTTCTGCATTCGGCCTTTTCCTCCTGTTTGGCAGCCTTTGCTCCACAGGACCATGGAATGAAATACTTAACAGTCCTCGGTCGTTAAGGGGATGCAGGTCCACTCAGTGGGCATAGGGGTTAAAATGTAACCTGTCAGAGTACTTCCCAAGACCCGAGTAACAAGCATTCAGCAAAGCAGTATTTTCTTAACTGCATTTTGCTTGTGGAAATGGAGCTATTCATGCATTTTTTGACAAGCAATCAGTCTCCATTGGAGAGCTCCTCATCAGACTTGTGATAAGCTTAAGAAAATTCTTTGTAGAAAAGCCGAACTCCTGAGTCCGCATTGGGACTCACCAGAGGTCCAGGCAAGTGTCCTTTTGCTCTGAGGTCTGAATCAATGTGCATAAACCAGAGAGAAACCAAGTTATCCTTCCCACCTCTAAAATGTGTTATTCTCTATGCTAATTAAGATTAAAAAAATTTCCCCCTAATACTTATAGAAAGCCTTAAAATCCACTTTTAAGAAAAAATAATGAGTGCATGCAAAAAACTTGTGAAATCTCAGCAGAGTCTTGGACTGGTTCCTCATGTGGTACCAATGGCAACTTTCTGGTGTTGACAATGAACTTCAGTTAATTACCATGCTCCCTTAGGCTGGGTGGCTGGTCATGGGTACACTCACCAGTGATGGGGACTTCTCAGTGCTATTTCTGTAACTTCTTGTGTGTCTATAATATTTCAAAATAAAAAGTAAAATATTATCTAGGTTTGTATTTGTATATATGTATGTATTTGTGTATGTTTACATTTAAATATATGTATGTATTTGGATATATGTATATTTATATATTTGGCTCCATGTATAGGTGAGACAAAAGAAGGTTTGCAGTTATGAGTATGCAAAACAGTTTGTTCGTGAATTTTTATTAATTATGGTATTATTTACTTTTGCCCCACCAGGTATTGATTTGGCTAGATGTGTCTATATTTGGCTGATATGTATATATTTTGATATATGTGTATATATTTGCATATATATGTAGCTATATATTTGGATATATGTATATTTGGACATGTGTGTATATATTGGAATATGTGTACATTTAAATATATATTTAGGTACTTGAATAAGTGTGTATATACTTGGATATATGTGTACATATTTAAGAGGACCCAGGATGATGTAAATGCTCTGTAACATTAAAGAGAACCTCCGGAGTACAGAAACTTGTCCAGGCAGAGTGTGAGCCTACAGCATCTCTGACCCGGAGTGGCACACAGCCTGAAGGTGCGTGGCATGGAGACACCCCTGCCCCGCCTCACTCCAGCCTGACCGGGCTTAAGGCTTGACTGAGGCACAGGACCTGGTCAGAGGCTGGAGGAGCCCTGGCAGGTGCAGCCTTGCAAATGCTGAGGGAGTCCCATGCTCTCTGCCTACCGCTAAACCCAGCCACACAGACACCCCTGCCTCTGGACCCGACCTTGACTACTGGCTCCTCCCTGACCCCTGACCCCGACCCTGGCGCAGGCATGGGAGGGTCCCTGAGCAAAGTGAGGGGTGGGGTAGCTGTGAGCCCCTGCAGTGTCAGCAGGGGCTGCAATGTCTGAAGTGTGGGCAAGGTCAGCAGCGTGGGCAGTGTCAGCAGTGTGGGCAGTGTCTGTAGTGTGGGCAGTGTCTGCAGTGTCTGCAGTGTGGGCAGTGTGGGCAGTGTCTGCAGTGTGGGCAGTGTCAGCAGTGTGGGCAGTGTCTGCAGTGTGGGCAGTGTCTGCAGTGTGGGCAGTGTCTGCAGTGTCTACAGTGTGGGCAGTGTCTGCAGTGTCTTTAGTGTGGGCAGTGTCTGCAGTGTCTACAGTATCTGCAGTGTGGGCAGTGTCTGCAGTGTCAGCAGTGCGGGCAGTGTCTGCAGTGTCTACAGTGTGGGC
>PVIW01006890.1:0-80373 GCA_004026585.1 Noctilio leporinus | reverse complement strand
GTATTATGCTTAGTGAAATAAGCCAGTCAGTGAAGGACAAATATCATATGATCTCACCCATTATGGGACAATAATGAGCAAAACTAACAATAAGCAAAACAGAACCAAATATATGAATACAATGAATAGGCCTTCAGTGGTCGGGGGGAAAGGGGTTAGGGGGAGGGGGGAGGCAGAGGCAAGAAAGGGGAGCAGCCTAGACAAGAACCTAGTATAAAGGAACCATGGACATGGACAACAGGTGGGATTGACTTTGGGGGGAATGGGTGGGTGGGGAGGGGGACAGAGGGGAGCAAAAAGGGGATGGATGTAATACAACAACAATAAAATTTTTTAAAAAATGTATTACTATCAGGCCCTGGTTGGTGGCTCAGTGGATAGGCACTGGCCTGCCAACCCAAAGGTCGCTGATTTGATTCCCAGCCAGGGCACATAACCAGGTTGCAAGCCAGGTCTCTAGCCATGTCCGTGGCTGGAGGCAGGTAAAAGACAACCATACATTGATGTTTCTCTCCCTCTCTGCCTCCTTCCCTTCTCTTCTATCTAAAAATAATAAATAAAATCTTTTTTAAAAATGTACAACTATCATATTCAAGATATGTCATTTTTTTGCCCTGAATGCTTTTTTTCAACCTAGTGCTTTTAAACTTGTGTATCTTTACCTTATAGTCACATCTGTATGGTTGAGTCTGTGACACCCATAATTTTAAGAGGCTTTAGGTAAGATATTCATGCTACCTTCAAAAAAAATTCCTGATTGCTGTTAACTGTCCATCTCCCAGCTTACATTTACATAAAAATATTTAATAATTGTTCATCATGTTCTGTAAAAATTCTACTCTTGAGTTTTGTTAAGTTGGGTTTAGATTTTAATATCTCTCAAATACTTTTTTATATTCCTTGACTTTCTAAACTAATGCATAAATTGTATTTACCATAATTAACCCACTTACTTTTCTTTGTTTTTGATTCTCTTTTATTAATGGTTCTCTGTATAGCTTATAGTTTCCACTAAATCTATTAATTGGCAGGGTATATGGGACAATCATAGTCTTTGAAAAATGGAGCAACTGTTTTACATTACCAAACAACAAATATAATTTGATTGATTTTCAGTAGTCAGGTTTTCAAAATATTTCAAAGTCACATTATGTGCTTTTAATCAATTCAGTGAAAGGTTAATATTTTGAAATATCAAGGCTATCTATATTTCAACTATTATTTTGAATAACAGATACTCATCTCAAACAAAATGAATTTTAAATTTGTAGCATGTGGTAAATCCATTACATGCTTTTTAAGGAAATATATTTGAGATTTAGAATCCAGAAATGTTTTTAGAATAAGATAAAAATAAGTTGAGAAATACAAATATACAAATCAAATACTCAATTATTTTAAGTATATTAAGAATTAAAAATGAGAATATTCCATGATAGTTTTTATAAATGCATTTAAAATACACTGAACTGGCTCTCTGGTGACATTATTTTAGATTAATATTACATAGCAAGTGAATGTATTTAATAATTAAATACCTAAAAGAAGTCACTATAAAATAATTTCATAGTGTTTGCCTGGCGAGAGCATTATATGCAGAAATGACTTGTTGACTATGTTCATGTATTCTAAAATACACTTGTTGTACACACATGATTTTTAAGAAGAGACTGGCCAAGAGACTATGGTGCTAAGGTGAGGAGTCAAAAAGTAGGACTAAAAAGGTAAATAAAGCATGCTTCATGACTCAAAGTGTAAAGTATTATTACTTACTGATAATGAAACAAAGGGATAGTACGTGCTATAATTGTGATAAATGAAATATTCAACTTAAATTAACTTGCTAAATGTATTTCTTAGTTTCATCAGTGTATTTAAATTTTCATTGCAGAGATTTTATAGCTTTCTGCTAATTTTTTACTGTTCCTTAGCTATGTATTGCATTTAAAAATTTAGATGTTTCTAATTTCTCACAGTAAATTTATTGTACTAAAAATAATCTTAATACATATCTTCATGTAAGATACAACAACTAAAACTGTTCAATTATTACTGACTTCATTTTCCTGATATTCTATATTAAATATTTAAAAATACTGAAGGCATAAGAAGAATCAAGCAATGCTTTTCTTAAAGGAAATTAAAGAAAATAGTTTCAATTAAGTAATCTAACATTATATATTCAAAACATTAAAAAATGAAAGCTTTCAGGACAATAATGAACAAAATAAACAAATATGCAAAACAGAACCAGATATATGAATACAATGAATAGATCTCCAGTAGACAGAGGGGAGGGGGGAGGTGGGAGGGGAGAGGAGGAGGAGGCAAAGAAGGGGAGCAGTTTAGTCAAGGAACTAGTATGGAAGAACCATGGACATGGACAAGTGGGATTGACTCTTGTGGGGAGTGGGTGGGTGGGGAAGGGGACAGATTGAAGGAAAAAGGGGATGGATGTAATAAAACAACAATAAAATTAAATTTAAAAAAAAAACAAACAAAAAATGAAATAACCTGCTTCTTCTGATGGACAACCATCTACTACAATCAAAAATATATTTTAATCAGTAGTTTACAAGATAGTAAACATACATTATGTTAGCAAAGTTCTCCAGCCTTAACATATTTGTTGACTCATCTTTCAATCATATGTTCACAGTAGTTTTACTATAACTAGAACAATGAAAACCTGTTTTTAAAAAACCATAAAATGACACTTTAGGAAAAAAGTATACATTCTTCATGACATAAAATTGCTTTCCAAGAAGAATTCTGCCACACACATAGACAATGATAGACCTATTCTGAGAACGTTGTTGTGTTTTTTAGGCCAAGAACTTTTCATGTGAGATTTTCTTGCCAAAATATTTTTTCCATACTATAAATAGTGACTGAAAGTAAACACAGATTTTTCTGAAAGAGGTAATTTTACATTTTGCCACATATTTGTCACAACATTCTACCTTAAAATAATATTTCTGATTTCTCACCTTACCTGACCCATTAGCAGTCTTCCTCTTCAATTTCATGCTCCAGTGTGATCACTAACAAAACAGTCTACATTTCTTAGCTGGGAGGTAATAGCATTTCTGAATGACCAGAACTCCTTTGAAATTGTGCTCCATCTGATTTTCAAGGGTGTTTAATCCATTTCTATGCTCCAAATTTTCCATTTGAATTTGCATCAAGTCATGTAATATCAGTTTCTTCTGTGTCACCTGATGTAGCCATAACTTTATATAATGTGACACTGTGTAATGTACAGTTTTCAAAAAAAAACGCTTTTTCCACAAGAATGGAATCTATCAACTGCTGCATCTGCCTATACCACTGACCTACTTAATGAGCAGCGAACCCTGTGGAGGGACCATTATTCCTGCTTGGGATCTGGCTGGCCAAAGATAGTGAGTTCCATCTTTAAGGCCATATTTATGTATTATTTTCTAAATTAGGGATGGACAAAGAGTGGCTCATGGGCCAAATCTGGTCCACAGTCTGGTTTTCTAAAAAATGTTTACTGGAATACAGCCTGACCATTTTTAAAAATAAGGTCCATGGCTGATATCAGGTTATAAACACACAGCTTAATAGTTGCCACAAAGACTGTATGTCACACAAGCTCCCACCCCCCAGCCAAGTTTACTTTCTGGACCTTTACAGAAAATGCCTTCCAACCTCTGTTCTAGGTTTTTTAAGAACTGTGAACTGTTGGATACATGATATTAAAACAGGTAATATAAGAATTCTTTGCAAGGTGTTATGATTTTAAAAAGTAAATAAATACATTGAAACACTAAAAGAAACAAGTTTCCAAGTAAATTTCAGGAAAAAGAGTAATTACTCATAGTTGAAGGGTTTTTGTTCCTTATTGAGTACAATATCCCACTGCTTCTTATTAAGAAAAGCAAGCATTTGGAAAAAGCAATCCACTCTTTTCTGAGGAGAGGTGATAAGGCTCTTGGGCTAGAAAAGACTTGTGCTGAGTAGTGAGGCATGGGTGCTTCTAGTCCAATCAAGGAACCAACAGGGGATAAATGGTGACAGGAGACTAAACTTTGGTGGTGAACATACTATTAATATATACATAATACTAATCAATGTAACCCAAATAAGTTCAATTTAAACAATTAAAAATTTAAAAAATGAATCTTCAAAAATTCTTAAAGAAAAGTTTCACTCTTAGGAAAGAGTCAGAGGCTATTCTAGCACACTGAACTACACACTGTAGTTCCCAGAGATGACTCCTTCATTCAAAAACTTGATTACTTCCTCTGAGTTAGAACCTATAAGAGAGTCTGGGAATGATTTTATATTACTATAATAACATCTTTACATTCTATTGCCTAACCAGATTTGAAGAAACATTCCTAGTTTTCTTTATCTCAGAAAACCATTTCTGAAAAGCGTTATAGACTATGATATGATATTGGTCTACGTGATAGATGGGCCAATCAGTCTAAGGCAATAAGTTTGTTAAGAGCAGCTTACAGTGAGAATCACAGATATAGCCCATCAATGGACAATGTTCACAAGATCCCATGGAAGGGACTTTTATCAATGTAATTCCAGTATGCATTAAGGTGTAGATGCCAGCATCTAGAAGTGTGCATGGTTTGATATGGGAATGGAATCTTCCTTTGATGTTTTCCAATGATACTTAAATAATGTTTTTTAACATTTCCATTAGAGGAAGCACCAGTATTTGCTCTACTAGGAGAAATGCTCAGAACCAGAAACTACAGATCCCCAACCATGGATAACTCGCACTCAATTACAAAGCCACCTAGTAAAAGGGTGATTGTAACCAATTTGACCTGTCTGCTAGATAAATAAGATGTGATATGCATACATACACATACAAACAGAATATTACACAGCAATAAATAAATGAAATCTTGCCATTTGTGACAATACAGTTAGACCTAGAAGGTGTTATGCCTAATGAAATAAGTCAGGCAGAGAAAGAAAAATACGGCATTATTTCACTTACATGTAGGATCTTAAAAAATAAACAAAACTAAAACAGACTCATAGAAACAGAGAACAAACTGATTGTTGCTGGGTGGGGAGGGATGGGTTAAGATTAAAGGGAATATAATCAATAATAGTGTGATAACTTTTCATGGTAACCAATGGTTACTAGACAGTGTGATCACATTGTGAGGTATATAAATGTTGAATCACTATGGTCTGTACCTGAAACTAATGCAGTATTGTATGCCAACTATACTTTAATAAAAAACACTATCTTCCAAATAAAAGACCCCATCACAAGAATGTTAGCCAACACCTCACCTTTTATTCATCCCTAGCCATATCAACCTGAGAGCATCCACCTTGCTGTCAACTTTCCTGATATCAATATGTTTGTTGAGGATTTTACCAACTTGCCTAACCCTGCCTGTCTGACTAGAACATGCCACACACTTGAGTTCTGCTTCAGAGTCTCTTCTGGAAATGTATAGCTTCCATAGGCTGGAGACTCCCTTTCAAGTTGGTTCAAGTTGTTGGTTCAAGCTGTACTTACTCTTGTTCTGTTTTTCCTTTTATTTTTTTCATCAATTACCAACCACTAAGGCTCTGGCAACATATTTTGCTAAAATGTCAGAGTTATGACATTGCATGGAAAAGCCCTTCTTTCCTAGATGGCAATAAATTCATACTGAATGAGGCTTCAAAGTAAATGGAAGTTCTTGACACTGTTTTGGAAATTGGAAATATGATTGATGCCCTGCCTCTTTTCTTACCTTACATTGCACTTAAATGGCATACATATTTTACCTTATCTTACTTTGCTCTATGTTTGTTTTGTTTTATTCTTATCTCTATATTGGTGCTTTTGAGTGCTTCCACTTTAGCCATACCAAATGCCAAGGCAAAAATGAAATTGTTCTTAACTTACTGTTGCCTACTTCTTGTATCTTTCCCACTCACCAGGTTTGTTTCTACTCCCTGAAGCTCCCTAGTTTCATTATTAACTCCATTAGAAAACTTCCACTGATGCCAGAAATAATAATCAAACCAGATGTACTGATACCATTGAGAAAGGAGGAGGCATCAATAAATATCACTCTTGTTATCAATCTAAAACACCCTAGGAGTTCTGCTTCTATGGCTTACTCCTTCCCTGAGACACTTTCAATTTAGGTCTGATTATAATATATACATAGAATCCACTGTCAATATCATGCTTTGTTAGCTAATTATCAGTTATTTAAGTTGAAATCGGAACTGAAATGCTGGTCTACTTGCTGAAGTTGTTACTGAGTGCATATGCATCCTGCAATTGTTGTTCTTGTTGCTGTTGTTGAATTAAGAGGGCCTGAGGAAAAATTCAGTCATTGAACTTGACTTTGCATCTGGGACCCTTCAGAGCACTACAGTCTCAATCTCATCTTGAAGTTAACAAGATATAGTTCATGTATTAAATTCCCTTTGTGTTCTGCTATCTCCACTCTATTACTTTAATATGGGCATGGGACTCATTGATACAATCCAGAGACCAATCTCTTTGTGTACTTTTATCAAATTTAAATCCACACTTAAAAAGAGTGTCTTTTGGGTATCCTACCCACTGTATAAAAGGTATTATATTAAAAAAAAAAAAAAAAAAAAGAACACCAGAAAGTTTATTTAGTAGTGTTCTTCAAGTGTATTCTACTTACACAATATAAAGCTGAAGGAGCTCACAGAAAGTTCACTTGTTTCTCCAAGAAGCATCTGCAATTTTAAAACCTCTAAAAGGAACTTTCAGCAGGAGTGGCTGGAGTAGCTTTCATGGACAGCCTAATTAGTCCTTTTACCTTTAATGCATATAATAATTTGACCTCTGGAATCTGAAAACTTTGGAGACTGTGCTAGTTTGTTGTCATGAATTTCCTAGAAACAGTTTCTCCTTTTTCAAAAGTATCAATTGTGAAAGAATGTTCCTCCCCCCTACCCCTTTAAAGCCTACAGACATCATATTTATACATATGATCAAAACTGCCAAAACGGCAGAATAAAGGGGTGTGGCACTAGCAACTACATCATGAGCCAGACTACCCTGGCTGCTTCAGTGATTTCCTGGCAGTTAGACATGAAGGTAACAACTGTAAAGAACAAGGGTACTTGTGCCTTCCTTCTGGGAAAGACAATAGAGAGCTATAGAGCTTCTCCTAGGTAGTAGCATCAGAATGTAGTGTCTACGGAACACACCTGGTGATTCTTTTTGACTATATGGGCTCATACACATTGCCTGCAACACTCAGCACTATTTTTTCAAGTATTACATTTAATGTGGGCAAAAGAGCATGAGTAGAACACACTCAGTTGTACCACAAGATGTCCTGGCAGTCTTCAGTTAGTGTGGACCCCAACTCTCTGAGGTACTACCAAGGAATCATTAGTCACAAAAAAATTTGAATCATAATTATGATTTTTACTGACTATTGAGTTGGGGTAGGGTAATAGTCCTAAGTAACATTGAAGAAAATTATTATTTTCAATAAGAATTTTAATTTACATTGTTTTAAACATTTTAAAATAAAATTGAAGTGAATTTTTTAATTATGTATTTTCAGTATTTGTATTTGAAATATTCATAAATGAGTTGTGAGGTAATGCATTTGAAATCATATTTTAAATGGAAAATCATTTTGAAGCTGTAACATTCTTTGTCACTTTTACAAAGTAATAATAATAGATTTCCTATCATACTATGCCTTGGCCTCCTGTATACTTACTGATACATTTAATGTGTTTGATAAGCTCAACAAATGGCTTAATTCCTGGAGTTATTGTGCTATCCTGTTGAATTCTTAAATTAGATTATACTGGAGCAGGGTGCGGGGATGCTTTAAACTGACTCAGTCATACTCCAAGCAGGAAACTGGTAGAGCTGTTCACCAGAGCAATTAAGAAAACTTTAAGGAAGTGATGAACAAGTTTAAAATGAAACTAGCAATAGAAAGTAAAGCACTATCTAGCTAATAAATAGTAGTAGGGAGTTGTTGGCACCCAGGTCTGCAGTACAAGGGAAAGAAAGCAGGTATTAAACCCAAAGGAGAGAACCACCTAGAGCACTGGGATACAAATTCATGTATTGCCATGTTTGGCAGGGTACCACGAGACTAAATCCTCAATCTTCCTCAATTTCTACCCTTCAATCTTTTGCCTGTATCTGTTGAATCCAATCTTAAATTAGATAATAGGGGATCCCATTAATGAAATTCATAAATGTCAGAGGGAAAATAAAGAATATACAAAATATAGAGAGAACTAATTAGAGGAATTTCTGAAAAGACTTTTCTATGTTAAATATGAAAATGTGTATTAAAAATTAAAATAATTGACATGCATGAGGAACATTCATTCATTTATTCAGCAAAACTTTAGCAAATGCCTAATATATGGTCTGCTTTGGGTTAGCAACTGAGTAAAATAATTCGATCTAGTTCCACTCCTCAAAGGTTCTGCTGTTTCACCTGAAATGTAAGTGTGAAAAATCAAATATTACAACCCCATGTGATAAAAGAAGAAATCAAAGGGATAGCAGAAGAAAAACGTAAGAGGATATTTCCAGGAGAAAACACTATACCACATAAGCCATGTGTCAAAGAGGCACAGGAATTAAAGTGGGCAACGGGCAAGTGGGGTGGTAAAGGGACAGCAGAGGTGGACTGAGTAGAACATGTAAAATTATAGCAACTGGGGTCAGGAAACAGGCTTTTTCAGTTTTGCTGGAAAGAAAAAACAAAACAAAACAAAACAAAACCCTAGGGTTAATAAGCCTGGCATGAAACATGGAAGTGCTTTATTTGATTTGTTAGCAGTAGTGTTATCCCGAAAATGGATAAGGAACCAAGAAAAATTTTAAGCCTAGGCCTAAGAGATTTGCACTTGAGAAATACAATTACGGTAGGTATATGAAAAATATAAGGGAAGGGTTAAACACTGGAGCAGTTAAGAGTACTACAAAATCCAGAAGAAAAATCCCAAAGATTTTGTATTATTCGTGGTTCTCCAGAGAAACAGAACCAGTGGGATACAACTTGCAGTTGGCAAGCTGAAGAACCAGGAAGAGCTGATGTTTCAGTCTGAGTCCAAAGGCAGGAGAATCTAGTGTCAGTTTGAAGACAAGATGAATTCCCATTATTCCGGGAAGGATCAACCTGATGCTACTCAGGCTTCCAACTGATTGAATGGGCCCACGCACAAAAGAGAGTGATATCTGCTTTACTCAGGCTGCTGATTCAGTTGCTAATCTCTGAATCAGAAACACCTTCACAGACACACCCAGAACAATGTTTGACCAGATGTCGGGGTACCTCTTGGCATAAACTGACACACAAAATTAACCATTATGGGGATGAAATCAGGAACAATGATGGAGCAGTCCAGAATATATGTAATAGAATTTGAAGTCCAATGGCTCTCAGAGTTGAGGGTCAAGCCTGATGCCTAAGAACCTATCTTGTGTACCTGGGTAAAACGTGACGTTGCTGACCACTATGTGATACACCTGAAGAAGATTGAAAGAGGGACGTTCAAGTTTAGAAAGGCTGTGGTAGCACCTGTGAGGCAAACTGGCACTGGTACATGGGAGAGAAATTTGCACTAAAATTAAGGTTATATAGTCGCTACGAACATTAAGATGGATAATTTTTATATAAGTAATTATTACTCCAAACAAATTATAACCACTTAACATGTCCTTTTTCATACAATCAAACGTATAAAAATTTAAAGTATTAGGCCCTGGCTGGTGGCTCAGTGGATAGGTGCTGGTCTGCTAACCCAAAGGTGGCTGGTTCAGTTCCCAGTCAGGACACATAACCAGGTTGTAAGCCAGGTGTGTAGCTGGAGGCAGGTGAAAGGCAACCCTACATATATATTTCTCTCCCTTCCTTCCTCCCTGCCCTTTTCTCTAAAAAAAATCTGAATAAAATCTTTAAATAAATAAATAAATAAATAAAGCATTAAGGTGATCTGCATTTCCCTTTGAAAAAGAATAAGTAAAATTAATGGTCCATTTACATTAAATATGTAAATTCACTGTATCTTCAAAAAATTGGTATGCTGGTATCAGAGAATTTTAGTTCAATATTTTAATTTTTTAGACATTATGCTTTTTCAATTTGCTATATATTTTTATACAGGTGTTTTGAAACAATAGTAATAAACTTATTTTGAAAAAAATTCAGGTAAATATCTATTTAATAAAGGCTTATAAAATTTCCCTCAAATTAGCTTTTGTTCCAGTCTGATTTTTCTGTGTAGATATTACTTTCATAACCCTGGATTTTGCTACATATAAAATTACTGTATTTTTAACACATCAAAATTATATTTTTATTAATCACAGCAATTACCTAGTTGATTTTTTGTGTGCAGAGCTCTATGAGATTATATGCTGTATGATTATATCAAAAATGAATACATTTAATATCAGTTGCAAAAAATAATTTCAGCATAATTTGCAACGGCAAACAATTTGATATCATTTGCTTCTTCAGCACTTCCTATTCTTCAGCTTCCACTCAAATTTCATACCTGCTGGAGCTTGCTCTGGTGCCTACAGAAGTTACCAAACACTCTAATGCAATCCATTACAAAAATGCATGAGCTTCACTTACTATTTCTTGTGTTTGTTTTAATTTTAACTCTGAAAGCAGATGGTAATCTCTTTGAGATCAGGGGCCCAGTCTCTCATGTTAAGGTTCATAGTCTTTAACAATTATGTTAATTATACATATATATTTTTTGTGTTCTTCATATTGGTAGATTTATTTATCCTGAGCCCTACATAGAACAGACCAAAACGAAGAAAATAAGATGATATTCTATTAAATTATTGCCAGATAATTTAAAAATATAGCAGCAAGTTACATTTACTGAACACATCACAATTTCATACAAAAAATATAATGTTTAGTCAACATCCTAAATCTTAGATTAGCATCGTGTGGCAAAATTCTGAGAATTACAAATTTTAATTTTGAATTATGATTGAAATACATGATATGACTCTAGTATGTGCATGTGAAAATCATTTAAAAGAGAAATTGTACAAATAAACTTTCTTATAAAAGTTAAAAATATTTATTTTCAGAACAAAAATAATAAAACCATTTGGCCATACCAAATTTTTCCCATTTTTAAAAACATTTAAGTAAGTTTATGTACAATTAAGAAACACATTTTTTCTTTTACTTCCTTTGTAGCTTTTGTGGGATAATATTTCTGTGCTCACACAGTATTTGCATAGATGCTCGTTTCTAAACATAAAGCATATATGTTCTTAAAAATTCATTATAAAGTGAAATTTTATAAGTTAAATTTCAAATTTGGTTCTCTTCAATAGAAAAAAAAGCGCAAAAACTTGTTTGAGAGGATTTAAGGTGGGAAATGAATCCAGAGCCAGTAAAACAGAGCAACAGTTTCCTGGTATGCAAATTGCTTCAGCTCTACCAGCTGGATACTTCACATCCACAGGTATGAGTGTCAAGGTACGCCCTCAATTTCTCTGTGAAACCCACCTAAATTTCATTAAAATTAAAAGAAAAAATTTAATTCTAATTTTGTTGATATTTTAAAGCAAAATTTTGTGCTTAATTTTTCTAAAGTATCCTAAAATGTTGTCCCATGCAAAATTTTAGGGTAACACAGTTTTGCTGTTATAGTTTATAGCAATATTATTTTTAAACATGATACATAACTCAGTAAAATTTAAATACAAATATCCATCTAGGATTAGGTACCCTACACCATTCTTCATTTGTTCTTCATTAATTATCTAACTCACTGACGCCAAAGTTTAACAGAAAAAAAAAACAAACAAACTCAAGCTCACCTTAACTGGAAAAACCCCATATATCATTCCAATTTTTCCTGCTTTCTTATCCCCTCCTTACCAACAAGAATGATACAGGGGGAATTACATTACACTGTAACACCGCTGGTGTGTGTAAAAACCCTTGACAGTCATTTCCCTGTCAGCAGTTTCCCTGCCGGCCAGCTGCTAAGTCTCTCCAACGCCCCTTCTCCTCAGGTAGCTGGCTGCTTGATGTTTACTGATTAATTTGCAGCAAATGTTCTCCTAGCAACTGACACCAGGATTACATTAGATGCTTTCGTAAAAGATTGTTTTCTGTTAAAGAAGCTTAGACATTCTAAATACCATAAACAGAAACGAACAGTCTTTAAGCAAAGCTAGAATGTGATCCTTCATATGCTTAAAAGAAATTTCAGCCAATTTCTTTTTTGTTGTTGTTGATTTTACTTGGAAAAGTCAGCATTTTTCCATTTAAGAATTTTCATTTGCAGACACACTCCAATTAAAATGCAGTGAATCTTGACAGTAGAAGAATATTTTATATTATTAATTTAAAATAAATTCACAAAGAATTAATAACATTTTGTAATTGTCAGTATAAAACATACAAAACAAATAAGTCTAATTTGAAATGGTCAATTTAGTCATATAAAGAATGAAATAAATTTTCCTAAAAATATTGTAATTAATTTTCATGTTTTAGACCAAAATATAAAAACCCAAAAATTTCAATTTAGATGTACATTACTGGAAAGTTTATGTACATATTTTTCTCTACTTCTCAAATAGTGTTACTGTGTCATCAATTATATGTAAATTCCAATAAAAATTTTAATTTCAAAGTATTATTTGATAGAAAAAGCAGACATAAGAGAAAATGTAATATGTATAATAAATCATCTCCAATAACAAATAAAATGGCCAACAGTATATGATGATTATCTTAACAGGTTTTTAAAACAGAGGAGAAACTATTTTATAATGTCCCGTTAAGATTTTAATCTCGCAGAGAACAATACCAGAGAAGAAAGTAAGATCAAGAATAGTTATTAGGTTATTAAGATTAAAAGTCATCATCTTAAGGCAGTAAATATTTTATAATTTAAAATCTAAGATTAAAAAACAAGAACCTACAGTTTAATAATTTGGTAAAGATTAATAGAATATTTTCCCAGAAGTGAGAATAAAGCAGCAAATATTTCATAAGAAAATGACCTACCAATTCAGTTATGATGACTATTACCCCTACAATATTAGAAGAATGCTATTTCTGTGATTTTTTTCTTTTTCACTAAGGTTTATTGTTTTCTTTGTAGGTATTACTTAAACTTTACATGCACTTGTATGAAATCTGAATTGTAAAAATTAATTTAAAATTAAAAACTTACTTAATTTCAAGTTTTTTAGTTTGGTAGAATACTGGAAATCCAATTTAAATTTTAGAATTTATACCTATAGATAATGCAACTTGTTAGCATCTTGATATATAATTGCAAAGCAATTATTTTACTTTCAAGGATGTGGAGATATAAGAACTCATATTTATTCCAGGTAAACCTGGAAGGTTTTGTTTCTGTTTTTTTGTTTGTTTGTTTTTGTTTTTTTAATAAAATGCCTCATATAATCCTTTGCAAAACAGTTGAGACAGATATTATCTCCAAATTATAGATCCTATCTGAGATTTAAAAATAGCAAACAGCTTGCCAAAAATCATAAAGTAAGGCACAGCCAACTTGAAAGTCATGACTGTGGTGCTCCAAATCTGGTAATCTTTGCAAAGTGCTTCCCATCATTATGGAAGTGAGCCAATTCTTCATTCTTTGAGCACCTAGCACTTTGTTGATGGTCATATTCCCCAAATTATTCTCCCAGACTTGGCCTGGGTTTAAACATGACTATTTTCTTCTTTTTGATGGCTTATTAAACTTCCAACATTTTTCAGGTAGCGATGACAAAATAAATAAATAAACTAATCTACAAAGAAATATGCATGACTAATAATCATCTATGTTTACATTCAGTTAGAGAATAAAATGCAATTTGAGTGGCAGTATTGAGTGTTTGTGTGTAAAAACAAATCCCTTGTGAATTCACACACACACACACACACACACACACGGATGCTTTTCTACTCTTTTTTTACAGAACCTTGTGTAAAAAACTCTCTGCTAATGAGATTTGAAAAGCAGATGTCTTTGATATCCATGCACTGACCTATCAAAAGGTCCCAGATCAATCTTTTGGGTTAAGCCATTGGCCCTTGTTAAAACCATGGCTGTATTTTTAATGAATGAGAAAATGTAGAAAGAGAATAACCTGTTGTTATACTGCTGGGTTTTAATTCTCCATTGAGTAGCACCAAATAAAAGATTTACACAGAAGGTTTCAGAAAATGTATTATTACAAATACACACGTTCAATGATATCACCCACATTGAAGAATACATCATTAAAACACATGAGCTAAGTGTCTACTTTCAAAACATTGGTGAAAAATAATAGCTTAAACTGCTAAAAGAGGATGTACCATTAAAGAATAAAATGATTTGTCCTGAACAGGGTGGCTCAGTGGATTGGGCATCCTCCTATAAGGTGGAACACCACCAGTTCAATTTCAAGTCAGGGTTGTGGGTCCGATCCCCGTCAGGGTGCATTCAAAAAGCAACCAATTGATTGTTCTCTCTCACATCAATGTCTCTCTTCCTCTCTTTCTCCTCCTCTTCCCCTCTCTCTAAAAATAAAGTATTTTTAATAAAGTATTTTTTTAATAATAAAATTATTTTTATATGTATATGCCTTTGTTTTAACAGTGAAAGACAGCATTGAGAGCTAATGCTTTACGAAGCTCAATATAATGCCCTTACTGAAGGTGGAAGAGGTAAGTGGCACCTGAAGGGAATGGTAAATAGAAGGTAACAACAAATGTTATGTTAAATCTAGAATATATAATGGAATACCAAGAATATGAAAATGCTTAAGAATTTAAGAGAGAAAAATAAGCAGAGTATCGTCTCAATTATTTAATTGTTTATGAATATACAAAAGGGCCCTTCTGTAGTGGCCAGAACAGATAGGGAATTGCTTGGTTAGAAAAATTATTTTTTTATTGCTACAGTTCCCAACCCATTAGCACAACTGGATATCAGTTTTTAAAAATATGCTACAGAATATTAAGCAAATTATATTTTATAAGGCATTAAAATGTTTTTATATTAAAATCTTTTTCCTTATACACACTAATACATTGTCTATATTCAGTGCAGCTATTGCCTAAGGGTGACAGTGGCTGGTAACATAGCTTTACCTGGATGTTTCCAGAAAAGCCACTCTCACTGAATGATTTTCTTAGACATGAGAAAGAGCTATTTGATCCAGCTCAATTCTGGATCTCTATTCTAACATCCACATCATCCTCATTTTTCCACTTTCAGTCCTATATCATCTTTAGTTCTTCACTCCAATTCCTGCTACCATGCTTACCGTTAGCTCATATGATCAACTCATCAACAACCCAAATTTATGACTCTTCTTCAAATCCCACTGTATCTACAGTCTTGACAATTTGAGCAATCTCATAAGCACCATCAAACCCAGTATCTGGAAATATCTCAGTCTGAAACAATAAACACTAAAACCCCATTCTTTGGTTATAATCTGCACCTTATTACATTTCCTCTGCATAATTTCAGCTCCACCCTTGTTCATTGTTTCACACTACCACTCTTTTCTTCAGATACATTAGCTTCCTCTTATATTAACTATGTTCTTTAATTGGATGAAGCCTCAAGATGTTCCAGTTCAACCACTCTCAACACCCCATCCCAGACCGTGCATGCAAGGAATGCAATCCAGCACTCTTGCTGTTTCCAATCCTGGGCTGCTTGCGAGATACATTGCCTTTACAAACCTATTTCTTAACTTCGGCCTGGCCCGGAGGCTTTGGCCTTCCTTGATCACTCAGCAGTCAGTTTTTTCCTGTTCCTTATCATGCAAACTAAAAATACTCACTGTCACCCTGGATGGTGGCACAGTGGATAAGGTGCTGGCCTGTGAACCCAAAGGTCACTGGTTCAATTCTCAGCCAGGGCAACATAACCAGGTTGCAAGCCAGGTCTCCAGCCAGGTCTCCAGCCATGTCTCCAGCCAGGTCCATAGCTGGAGGCAGGTGCAAGGCAATCATACATTGATGTTTCTTTCCCTTTCTGCCTCTCTCCCTTCCTCTCTCCCTGGAAATAATAAATAAAATCTTAAAAAAAATACTCACTGTCTTCTTCGAAAGTGTTCCCTAATGATGTGCCACGTATGTTTGATCAACAGCTCTTTGAAAAACAAAGCAAAAGAAATGCCCTGATTTGTAGGACTAGCTGATTTTCAAACTGCAAATACTCCCACCGTGGCCCATATCAAGGTACCACTGTGACATCACTAAACAGGGTGGGGAAGCAACATGCAGTAAGTTGCTCACCTGTTATTGTATTTCCACCATTACAACATTTTTTTTCTATTCTCAGGAACAATCGGTAAAAATAACCTCAAGAGGGTAGATAATAATACATTTAGTAAAATAATTAGGAAGGGATAAATGTTGAATATTTATTGCCTTTGTGTTATGTAACTTACATTATATAAATGGGTGCGCTTAACAACCAATTTGTGAAAATTACTGAGAACTTGACGGTTAGCACTTGCCATCCTCTGATATGCCAGCATATCACTGCTACACTCATTGCAAATCTTCATTATTTTCCCAGTGACTTTGCCTTGTACTTTACAAAGAAAACAGACTGTCCATTATTTTCTCAATTTCTTGCCCATATATCTACAAATTTCTCTACAGTTTTTCTCACTCTGACCTCCTTCCAGTTGTCTCAGAAGTGTCCTTTATTTGTTCCAGATGAATTCTTTACCTTAGTTATTATGGTTTCCTCCCTCTAACCCCAGAACTCTATGTCCTTGGCACCTCCTCCATCTCCTGTATCTGCAAATGCTCTCTGTCCTTGCTCCATCTGTATAAACATATTCAGGATCCCCATCAATGAAATTAAAAATATCTCTTGACTCTGACCCTGAGTCTACCTCTAGACCTTTGCATTTTTATACTTGCATATCATTTTTATCAGAAATTCCATGGGAAGAGCAGTTCTTATTACCAGTTTCTAGAGCTTCATCTTTGTTCCTTGTTTTTTCATTTTTGTTTTTGTTTTTTTTTTTTAAATGAAATCTGATGACATTACCTTGGAGAATAAAAGGATGGATCAGATTCAAAATGCTAAATTTCAAAGATATTTTTCCAGTTCTTGGACATTTCCTATAGGAATACCTTTTCTGATGTATTTTCTCAAAGGAAGCAAAGAAAATATGTATAAACAAATCAAACTACATCAAACTAAAAAGTTTTTGCACAGCAAAGGAAGCCATCAACAAAATGAAAAGACAACCCACTGAATAGAAGAACATATTCCCAATGATACATCTGATAAGAGGTTAATGTCCAAAATTTATAAAGAACTTATAAAACTTAACACCAAAATAACAAATAATCTAATTCAAAATGGGCAAAAGACCTGAATAGACTCTTCTCCAAACAGGACATACATATAGCCAATAGACATATAAAACAATGCTCAACAACACTAATCATCAGAGAAAGCAAATTAAAACTACAATATTACCTCACACCTGTCAGAATAGCTTTCATCAATAAACAAACAAACATCAAGTGCTATTGAGGATGTGGGGAAAAGGGAATCCTGGTGCAGTGTTGGTGAGAATGAAGACTGGTGCAGCCACTGTGGAAGACAGTATGATGTTTCCACAAAACATTAAAAATGGAACTTCCTTATGACTCAGTGATTCCACTTCTGGGAATTTATCTGAAGGAATCTGAAACAGCACTTCGAAAAACTGTATGTACCCCTGTGTTCACTACAGTATATTTACAATACCCAAGATTTGGAAGCAGCCCAAGCTTCTATTGGTAGATGAGTGGATACAAGCCATGATAAACTTACACAATGGAATACTACCCAGTCATAAAAAGGAAAAAATGTTTACACTTTGTAACAGTATGGATGGGCCTGGGGAGTATTATGCTAAGTGAAATAAGCCAGCTAGAGAAAGGTAAGAACCTTATGATTTACTCATATGGGGAATCTAATGAACAAAATGAACTAACAAGCAGAACAGAGACAGAATGATAGAGAACAGGCTCGCAACTGTTGCCGGGAGAGGACTGGTAGAGGGTGATGGAGAGATGAGCCAAAATAGAAAAAAAAAAAAAAAAAAGTATGGACGTGGATAGAAGTGTGGTAATTCCCAGGGGGTAGGCTGAGGTGGGAGGAGGTGGAGCAAGGTATAGGGGAATAAATGATGATGAAAGGAGACTCATTACAGTGTACAGACAATGTGTTGTGGAATTGTCCACTTGCAACCTGTGTAATTATGTGAACTAGGGTCACCCCGATAAATTCAATAAAATATAATAATTCTTTCAGCATTTGACCCATTACACCTTACCCTTTAAATTATCTGTTCCCCAACTACTGTTTGGCCTTTGGCAATTTCCAAACCTGTGAAAAAATGGGTAGGGCATCTTCTATGAACATTCCTACAAATCCCACCTAAACAAACTGACTTCCATGCAGCTGGAAGGATGCTAGCCAGGAAAATTAAACATCTGCTGCAGCTGAGGCTAGGAGAGCCTTAGCCTTTACAGATGCATGGAGTAGGGAAGCACTTCACTGTTGCTTTGAGAGAGAAGACCTCTTGCCAAACCTCCTGGCCCCTATGTTTATCCTCACTTATAGGACTGCTGCTGCTTGTGGTATCCCAGCAGTTGGACCTGTGATCCAACATCTAGACAGAAGAAAATAACACTGTGTAAGGGATACAGAAGAAGGGGGAAGATTTTCAGACCACTTGGAACAGGTAATTGCTAGGAATTAGAACAGTTTCAATAAAAATTAAGATCATACAAGCAGATTCAAATTTTGTATTTGTGTATACACACATGTGTACACACACACAAACACACTCTAAACAATGCAAGTTTCCAAAATGTTGCATTGTCATCATATTAGCTCATTAGCTAAGTTTTGCTCCTCTAAACCCAACCCAAGAGATGTCTCAGAAGGGATAGGGACAGTGACCTGAAACCTAATATGAAAACTGTGAGAAATCCTTGAAGAGATAAAGGTGTTTAGGTTGTAGTATCGGGGAATGCCAGTAACTTCAAATAAGAGAGGACCACATAGCACAGGCTGGCATGAATGGAAAAGGCCAGAAAGATAACATTAAAGACTCCCAGAAACTAGAGAGCATGATGGTACCAAGTGTCAGGAACCCAAATGCTGGCCTAGAGAGTAATCTAGCAGGTTTAATGAAATCAAATATTTAAATACCCGGTGACACCAATTCTGCTTCTGAGTGTATCAGGGTCACAAGATACAGTTGTCTAGTTTGTTTGCTGTGGAATTCCAGGAGGTATCTTTTACATGGGTAAAGAAAATGTGGCCCTGGCTGGTGTGGCTCAGTGGATTGGTGGAAGCCTGTAAACCCAAAGGTCGCTGGTTTGATTCCCTGTCGGGACACATAACCAAATTGCAAGCCAGATCTCCAGCCAGGTCCATAGCTGGAGGCAGGTGAAAGGCAACCATACATTGATGTTTCTCTCCCTTTCTTCCTCTCTCCCTGCCCTTCTCTCTGAAAATAATGAATAAAATCTTAAAAAAAAAAATAAAAAGACAATGTGCACTACATATAAAATTACCTGAACAGTTCAAACAAATACACTGTAAGTTTATAACTAATTAAAAGACAGAATAAATGCCTAAACAGTTCTCTTAACACAGAAACATATAATTAATAGATTATTATATACATTCATAATAAAAGAATAAAATCCTAGTAATACTTTATAGTTAAGGTCTATGATTACAAATTTAAGAAATACATAGAGGCAAATGAAAGATTTTATTCAAACAGATATGTCATCTATGAAATCCATTCTTTCTTATCTTGTTTCTTAAATTATTTTTGTCTTGACCTATCAATGAGAATTTTTTCCCTGACCTCTCATAATTCAATATCTGGAATCCAGAAAAATGGCTGCTTCCATCTGTTCCTCTCAGAGTGATCAATATTTCGTTAAGTTCATGCATAACAATGAACATGTGTCTTCCAGAACGTGTTTGTCAAATTTTGGTATCTATTTTTGTCCAGGAGCAGGACCTTGACAGAGGTTATCTGCATTTTCATTTTATGTTACAAGGGATGTGGGAATGCTGACTATCTGCATTTTCATTTTATTTTACAAGGGATGTGGGAATGCTGACCATCTACTTTTTCCGTTTCCCCCATATTACGGCTTTGTAAAGGGAAGCATTCTGCCCCAGTGAAATAGACATGTGTTTCAAAAAATTCTCCCTTTAGGCCCAAACATGGGCCAACTTCAATAAATGGAAGTGGCGCAGTTTATAGAACTGGTTTCTCACTAAGTACTTGAGTTGAATCAGCTTTTCAGATGCTTTCAGAATTTTAAGGGAAGCAAAAGGAAAAGCATTCTTCCAACATCAAGAAAACACTTTACCACAGATAATTGCCCCATTTAATTTGCATTTCAATGCATACCAAACTGAAAAATAGCAACACTCAGGAGGCCAACTGGATGGAAGACTTCCTATGAAAATAATAAGCTGATAGGTGAACAAGGTGGGGAGGAAGGCCTGGGTGGAATGATTTACTGGAGTTCAGTGTTGGTTGAAAATTCCCAAGTTTAAGTTACCAACCTTTATTTCTGACTCACTACCAAAGTCTCTCCTTGCCAGCAGAAAAAGGAAAAAAAAAAAAAAAGTCCAGACAGCCTTAGAAATCAGCCAACAAACCTCATTATTGATGGCGTCAGGTAGTAGATCAATGCTGGAGGAAAATCAATGTTAAAAATATTTTCTGTAGTGCATACAGATGAAGAGGCTCAGCAGCATTTTTTGATGAAAACCACAAAAGTCTGCAGCCATCCCCAAGAGTCATTGTTTTGTAGGAGTCAAGAACTTACTTGGTGCCCTAGAAATATTAATTTGCACCACATTATTTCCTGTGTCATACAAAGTTAGCAACTCTTGGCTATGAAAAAAAAACAAACAAACATGAAGATTCTACAAAAAGTAAAATGTAATTTGGCACACAGTGTTTTGTTGTAAGGATATTTCGGGGCAAGTTAAAGAGTTAGAAAACATGATCAAATTGAAGAGCGTGTCAGTTTTTTCATTTGAAAAGAGTACGGAAAAATAATTTCTATTGCATGGAAAGTTAAAGTTAGAGAGGAGAAAACGTTAAAAGGTGCTTATTTAAGAATGGGAGAATCATAGCGAAGCAATTTGGAAGAATTATCCTGTGTATAGCTTCTAATACCAAAGTAACCTTACACTGTATGATAACTTTCTTTCTAAATCATAGGCCAAATCAGAGCAAAGGTCCCTCCTGCTCCAAAGTTCATGGAATCTATGAAGAAGTTTAACCCTGGATGAAATGCGGAGCTGGTGAAAGGGTATCACTAGAGACAGGGTTATTCTGTAGCAGATAACATGTTAACTTTAGGTTCTCATTTCTACAGACTTCTTCCAAATCTCTGAGAGGAGCTCTAATATCATGTTCATAATTGCGAAGTCACTTTCCTGAAGAGGGTTTCCTAAAATTGTTTAAGCTTCAGAAGCTATAAAACTTGTATTTGCCCTTGGGTGTCACCCAGTAGAAGTTAACAGAGATGAACATGCCCCTTAATAAATAAATACCTGTTACTCTGCCAGGATTGTATCTGCATCAGGAGAGAGACTTGTCTTCTTGAGAAAGGCTATATGCCTTTCATGAAGAAAAGTGAAAGCAGAACCTCACTTCACATGAAAATAGTATAGAATTCTTAATAAGTCTCATTTATCTTCCCAGAGGAAATGAAGTACAATTTACCAAGTATTATTACTGTAAATAATGTGTAAACTTCATAACTTCTCAGTTCTTATTTGTATTATACATAGTCTGTTAGTGCATGCTGATTTCTAGTAAAATACCCAAAGTTGTCTTTAAGGCAGTAAAGAGCCAGAAATCCTATGTTCATCTAGGAGAAAATTTTAAGTGATATCACTAGAAAGCAATGGTAGAAACTTAAAGGAGAAAAACAAGTGATTTAAATCCATGGGTCTTTAGGAAGAAGAAGCAAGATTAGAGCAACTGGAATTAAAGCAACATGGATGCTTTCTCCAACACCTCACACTCACATCAGCCCAGCTGGCAAACCCATTGGCTCTTACTCCAAAATATTTCTCTCATCATCTCGTCCACCATTCTCATTCTGCTCCAAGACATTATCTTTCCTTGTTTTCTATTTCAGCAGGCTACTATTTCCACCTTTCTCCTCCCATAGCCCACTTAGTCTTTGCATAGCAGTCAGCATGATCCTTTTTGAAGCAGAAATCAGATTATGTTTTTCTCTGTTCAGAATAAAATCTAATCCTAAAATTGTCCTACCAGGTCCTTTGTGATCTTAATGTCCTACCTCCCTCTTCTATCACCTTTATGCCTAACCTTTTCTCTCTCTCTCTCTCTTTTTTTAAATTAATTACTCTGCTTCAGCAATGCTAGCCTCCTTGATGCTCTGTGACCATGCGAGGCACACTTTCTACCTTTCCTCTTGCCACTATCTCCATATCCACATGGGTCGTTTACTTTCTCCTTCAGGTTTGGTTCACATGTTGCTTTTTAACCACAACATGTGGTTTGACCATCATATCTAAAATTGCAGCTTTTTCTTCAATATTATCTAAATGCCTTCTCTGATTTATTTTTCAAATTAGCTCTGATTATCATCTATACTTGTGTATTTTAGTTTATCTTATTTTTGCTTACTCTCTGCTACTCCACATTAGTTCATGAAGTTTATGAAAGCAAGGCATGTTGTCTTTGGCTTACTGCTCAATTTCCAGTGCCTAGAATGGGACCAGCAATAAGTAACTGTTCAATAAATACCTGCTGAGGGAATAAATAAGTTAATGAATAACAGGGGCTCTCAGTTAGCTTCCTGTTGTTTACTGCACAAATTTAAAGTTTTTGGCAAGGCATTAAACTCCTTTACAATATATCCTCAACTGATTTTTCCATACTCATTGCTTACCATTCCCCCTATATACTCTGTCAACCAGTCAGGGTAAACTGTCTATCCATTATTTCCTTAACACACCAGGCATTTTCATGCTTCATTCTCTTGTTCACACTGTGCCGTCTGTCTGGAAAGTCTCTTTTTATCTTCTCTTCATTCTTTCCTTAGCTAACCATGCACATCTCCAGAGACCTAATTCCAATGCCTTTCCCTCTGTGAAGCTGTCTGTGACTTTCCTAGACAGAATGAATTAATCTCCACACAGTGCTCCCAGAGTAGATTTTATGTGTCTCTTTTAAAACAATCAAATTATATTACAGTTATTTATAACCCCAGCTTGGAATACTGTGTTTGACACATAATAAATATTTGCTGAATAAATCAATTATCTAAGAGTTCCATCTTTCTAGGCCCAATACATCAGGTTAATCCACAATGTTTTGTCACTGATTTCTTTCCAGCATGGCTGTAACTCTATGATTGTGGTTATTAATAATTAATATACATTAAGCACTCACTACATGCCTCATACTATTTTAACCACAAATATAATTTTAGATCGTCATCACAAGTACCTTCTTTATATATCCTAGTTTTATTTAATGTTAAAGTTGAGGAAACTGAGTCATGAAATAGTTAATAAAGGTCTTCTTCCTTATTCAGAAAGCCTATGAAGAATAAGAAGAATAAAAAATGATCAAAATTATCCAAATATGTCATATCTTTCACTTTCTGAGTGTTATTGTTAGAAAAATCTCTTCACAAGTACATAAATCTCATTAAATTAAATAATATTAGACTAGTGGTCCATTGAAAATATATAAGTAATATTCCAAAATGGATATAAATTCAGGAAGATTTATAGAATTACCCAACAAAGTACTTGCTACTTTATTGAAAAAGTGTTACCTGTTAATAGAAATTTTCATTAAAGAAATTCCCCTCCTATGTAAAGAAAAAAATGTTTCCAAAAAGAGGGAGGATTTTATCACTATACTTACCATAGCTTCTCACTAGCCATTACTACCTTATTTGTTCTCAGTGTTCTCAACTTTTTAAAGGGCAGGGTTAAGAAAAATACAAAGTGAAACCATCACATGAAACATGGTGATATATTTATAAATGATTCCTCTTTTAAGGGATTCTTAGAATAAAAGAGGCCCTGGCTGGTGGCACAGTGGATAAGGCACCAGCCTTTGAACCCAAAGGTCGTTGGTTCGATTCCCAGCCAGGGCACATAACCAGGTTGCAAGCCAGGTCTCCAGCCAGGTCCATAGCTGGAGGCAGGTGAAAGGCAACCATACACTTCCCTTCTCTGCCTCTCTCCTTACCCAACTCTCTAAAAATAATAAATAAAATCTTAAAAAAAAAAAAAAAAAGAATAAAAGAGGAACATTATCACTTATAGTTAAAGGTTCAGAAGTGCTTTTAAATTTAATCCCATTTTAAGGTTCAACAAAACCAGTCTAGCATATAATTTGGAAGCCATCACTTGGCTCAAATAAACAACTGACCAAATTAAAAAATCAACAATGTTTCTAAGATGTGTCAGAGCAAAGTATTGCTCCCTCTGCCCCCCAACTGAAGAGCTAGATAAATACTGAGAATCACAGCTTACTGTAGCACAAATCAATTGGCAAAACACCTCTGTAGGGCACAGAATTGGGATAGGAAACCTAAACTTTAATTTAAAAATTTCTATTAAAAGTTATTATTACAAGAGAAGTAATTACAAGTGTTGCAAAGGTTGTGGAGAAAAAGTACTCCTCATTCACTGCTGGTAAGAATGTAAACTGGTCTAATCACTATGAAGACAGTGTAGAAGCTCCTCAAAAATAAGGAATAGAATTACCTACCTTATGACCCAGCAACCCCTCTGGGTCATATTTACTCGCAAATATATATGCACCCTTAAGTTCATTGTAGCAATATTCAGTGGCCAACACATGGAAACAACTTAAGTGCCCTTTGCTAGATGATTGGTTAAAGAAGACATGATATATATATATATATAAATATATATATAAATAATGGATATATATATATATATGTAAATATATATATATAAATACTACTCAGTAAGAAAGATGAAATACTGCATTTGCAACAACATGAATGGAACTTGAGAATATTATGCTAAGTGAAATAAATCAGACAAAAAATGTTAAGAACTTATCTCACAAATGTGTTGGATATAAAATGGAAACAAAAACAAATAAATAAGAAAGTCAACAACAAAAGCTCATAAATACAAAAAACACAGTATGGCGATTACCAAAGGGCAGGCAGAGTAAAGAGTAAAGGGGGTCAGATATATGACAGAAGATTTGACTTTGAATGGTAGGAACACAATACAATATACAGATCATGTATGATTGAATTGTACACTTAAACCTATATAATCTTGTTAATCAATGTTGCCCCAATAAATGTAATAAAAATGAAAGTCCATCAAAAAATTGGAATAGAAATCAATAAAATTGAAAATAAGAAATCAATAGAGAAAATCAACAAAACCAATAGCTGGTTCTTTGAGATGATCAATACACTAAAATGCCTTTAGCCAGGCTAACTAGAAAGAGAGAGAGAGAGAGAGAGAGAGAGAAGAAGAAGAAAAAAGACAAATTACTAATACTAGAAAGGAAATGAACCATTGCTACTAATCCTTTGCATATTAAAAGAATAATAAAGAACATTATGAACTACTCTATGTCTCCAAATTGGATAACTTAGACGAAATGGACCAATTCCGTGAAAAACACAATCTGTCAAAACTCATACAAAATAACCCTTAAAAATATTAGAAACTCAAATTCAACAATGTAAAAAGAGAATTATACATCAGCCCGTTGGACTTAACCCAGGCATGTAAGTCTGCATCAACTTTGAAAATCCACTACTGTGATACATCACATCTACAGGCTAAGAAGAAAAATTACATGATATATCAATAGATTCAGAAAAAGCATTTGACAAAACGTAATATGTATTCTTGATTAAAAAACCTCTCGGAGCCGTGGCTGGTGTAGCTCAGTGGATTGGTGCTGGCCTATGAAGCCAAGAGTCACTAGTTCAATTCCTAGTCAGGGCACATAACCAAGTTACGAGCCAGGTCTCCAGCCAGGTCCCCAATTGTAGACAAGTGAAAGGCAACCACACATTGATATTTCTCTTCCTTTTTTCCTCCCTCCCTGCCCTTCTCTCTAAAAATAATGAATAAAATTTAAAAAGAAAAACCTCTCAGGAAAAATAATAGATTTAGGGGACACTCCCTCAAGATAATAAAGTTTACTTTAAGAAGCCTATAAAAAAAAAAAAAAGAAAGAAAGAAAGAAAGAAAGAAAAAATCGTTTTGAAAATTTCTTACAAAATTATACATAGTTTTTACATGTAATCCAGCAATTGTGCTCCTTTGTGCTTATTTATCCAAAGGAATCAAATGCTTATGGCTACACAACCTGCACATATGTTTCTATAGTAGTTTTAATCATTATTGTCAAAACTTGGAAGCAACCAAGATGTCCTTCAGTAAGTGAATGTGTAAATGAACTGCCAACAGTGGAATATTGTTCAATGGTTAAAATTAATAGAGCCATGAAAGTCTATGGAGGAAACTTAAATACCTTACAAAGTGAAAAAACCCAAACTAAAAAGTCTACATACTTTATGATTCTAACTGACATTCTGGAAGAGGAAAAACTATGGGGACAGTAGAAGGACTAACAGTTTCCAGAGATTAGGAGTAAGGGAGGGACAGTAGAACAGGGACAATAGAAAGGATATCATGGCAGTGCAACTACTCTATATTATTCTATAGTAGTGGATACATTTCATTATACATTTTTCAAAACCCACAGAAATGTGCAAATCAAGAGTAAACTCTAATTTCAGCTACAGCCTTGGTGATAATGACATGTCAATGTGGGTCCACTGATTGTAACAAACACATCACTCTAGTAGATTTTGATAGTGAGGAAGGCTGTTCATATGTTGGGGGTAGAGGGTATATGGAAAATCTGTGTATCTTCCATTTATTTTTTTCCCCTCTGAATTTTAAACTGCTCTACATACCATCTCTTTTTTTAAAGTCAGCTTTGCAGCATCAATTTCTGTTATTAAAATTTTCCATTTTTACTTTATAATGAACTACCTATTTTAAAAAATGAGCCAAAGAAATGGTTATATATTTTAAAGGCTACATCAACATATATTTATTCATACTGTTATTAAAATGTTTTATTTAGAAATAAATCTCTTTTATAATTACTGTATTTACATGTTTCTCTTTTTGAACAAGAATTTTTCCCCTCTTTGTTTTGAGTTTGGCAAAATGCATTTAAATGATGTGGATTGTATAATGTGCATTTCTTAAAGAGAATAAGCTGTACTTCTCTTGGATCTTGGTTAAAGTCCTTCTTAAAAATATTATTTATAAACCCTGGCTGGTGGCACAATGGATAAGGTAGTAGCCTGCGAAGCCAAAGGTTGCTGATTTGATTCCCAAGCCAGGGCACATAACCAGGTCTCTAGCCAGATCTCCAGCCAGGTCCATGGCTGGAGGCAGGTGAAAGGCAACCATACATTGATGTTTCTCTCCCTCTCTGCCTCTCCCCTTTCCCTCTCTCTAAAAATAATAAAATATTTTTTAAAATATATTATTTATAGAATGAAGGGGAAAACTTATTTATCTTTCAAATTCTTAACTGTTTAAAAGATAAAATTTCAGATCCCTCTTAAAAGCACAGAATAGCTGGGCATCCCCTCTCTGGGGTGTATAGATTTTGGATTATGTCATAAATGATGACTTCTCCTTGATTGAGGTGAAAGGTAGAATTAATCTAGGAGGTGAACTGTAGGTACTTCTATAGATAAACACTTTCAGAAGAACTGTAAATGTGATTCTCTGATGAATTACATTTTTTTAAGCCTTCCAATGAAAAGTCATCTGAAAACTTCTGGAAAATGAATCTGGAAGATTGAGAAAAATCGCAGGAGTTTTAAAAGGATCATGGGTATTGGAAAAGACTTCAAAGTATTCTCCTACCAGTCCTTACCAATCTGCCTTACACTTACACAATGCCTCAGAGAAAGATTTCAATCCATAAATACGCGCACACATACAATATAGCAAAACAACATCAAAATCAACATGTCACTTCAACAACTTTCTAGAGGCCCTGAGGACTCAATCTCTTGCATTGAAAAAATATATATATTCTGAAGTCAAAGAACTGCTTATGAAGGTGTGCAAGAATTATAAAGAATTAAAGTTGGCCACTATGAGAATAAAACATCTACAAGAACTTCCTTTTGACTCTCAATATAACTAGGACATCCTTAGTGATCCTGAAGCAGCTGATGAGACCACATAATATAGAGTTAATTCTGGACCTGTGGTATTTTGGCTTAATGTGACATAATGCTTTGCTTTTCAACAATACTGTAGATAATAATATTACTTGCCTCCCATATTGATTGTTTCCACAGCTATGGCATAGCTGGTTCATTTTTGTTTATAAGAGATACCACTAGCATGGACTTTTTTGAAAGTCGTATCATCTCTAGTCACAGTGAACTCATTGACATGTCCAGTCTATAATCTAAAATGATCTCTATGGCTTGTATTCCTCTTGGCTGCTACTTATTTCCACAACTATTAAATGGGACAACTAAAGTGGTTAGGGGATATATAAGGGATCCTATAAGCTAAACCTCAAAATGTAAAAGATTATGCCTTTAAGAAGTGAATATTTCAGGAAAAGATGCAATATATATTTTGATAACAACTTCACCAAGAAAGCACGTTTCAATATTATTTTTGTTTATGTTGTGTCAGTCATTAAAATTCATTAATGATTATAAAATCATTTACTAGTCCAACCAGACCCCCAATATTTTCACCAGGGAAAAGAAAAATCATCATCTGTAAGCTCCTATGATAGGAAAATCTCATTTGCAAAGCAACAAGAGAAATGTTTATTTGGTGGGACTGATTAAAAGCATTATTAAATATTCATCAACTCCTCCATTTCATCCCTTCCTCTTTTTTTATTCTGCTAGCAACACTAATAGATAAGGTATAACACTTACATAGCTAAATACAAGCAGAAGTATACGTAGCCTCATTAAAAGTTATTCAAAAAGCTAGAATGGAGACTAATCACTTAAAATTCTTTTAAAATTCCTCATGGATAGGTACTACAACAAAAATGAATCTTACATGCTGTGACAGAGCATTTTCCCTTTGCTTAAACAGAAAATATTTATCATCTCATATATTAAGTTTTGGATTATTTATTTTTGTTTAATTTTTTTAAATCAATTCTACAGTAGACATTGAAATCATAGAGGTGTGACTAAGGAATTACATCTTCAGTTCCCTTTCGACAAGGTGACCACTCTACTCTGCAAAAAATCTAATTCTCAGAACAGTGACTCATACCCAGATCAAGTGCACTAAAGGTCATCTAGGCAATGCCAGGAAGGGATGTGGCTCCCTGCCAAGGCTTCTCTTCCCAGCTTATAAGTGAAAATAATGTTCATGTTCCAAAGGAGTACATGCAGCTTTATTTATAAATTTTAATGTTTTAGCCAGCCATGGGATTGAGACCTCAAACCAACTATTCTGCACTAGTTCAACAGCACTTGGAACATCAAGAGATTGAGACTGGTGATAGTCACAGCACTAAAGTTAGGTGAGCATTTGGTTTGACATGGGGTGAGAAGCAAAAAATTATTATATTATACAATAATCATATTCTAATTCTTATTGTAGCATTTCCTGAAGCTGACTGACAAGAGCAGAATATCATTAACAAGGCTCTACTCATTTTAACACGGCAATACTCTTGAAAAGAACAGTGAATTTTGTCATAGTTCCATTAAATATACCCAATTTGAATGATTGATAAATGGCACTTTATTCTTTTCCTGTCTTTGAATTTTAGCAGCATGGTGGGATTGAACTTTTGAACTTGTGTCCACATGCATTTTTTAGTGAAGAGTCCTGTTTCACATTTAAATGGGTATCTGTAATATTGCTATAGGGGAGACAGAAAAGTTGCTGACTACTCCAACTCAAAGTACATCCTTACTGCCAGCTAAATCAACCACCCAAGTATTCTGTACTATAGTTACAGAAAGGCTTCAAAGTAGGAAAATAAAATAGGAACAATAGAAGGATGGTTGTCTTCAGATGGCCACAAAAAAAAGTGATTGAAGCTATCTAGATTCAGCTATAATACAGCTCCAGTATTTCTGTCTCTTGCCTTCTATCACCACCTTCCTACATTTATTTTGTTGCCACTTTATTTTTCCTAACAAAATCATTCTGTATGTTGAAATTTGTTATGGGTCTGAAAAGATACTAACCTCATTGTCCCTTTGGATTTGGATTTTTCTGTGAATGAAATCATTGGTCTAAGTAAGTGCCTCCTTTCATTTTATTTTCCATACACAGGACCAGCTTCCTTGTCCTGTTTTCTTCAGCATGTATTTTAGGGAAAATGTAATTCTTAAGTCTATTTCTATGCCTGCAGTCATACTGCATGTAGCTGTGGAAAAGTACCATAACTACAGAGACCATGTGCCTAAGTTCAGTTTAAGTTTATGATCATGAACTTCAAGGGTCCTACAACATTTCACTTGTCCATTCACTAGTCCACTTTACTAAGTGGCTATTCTGTAACTTCTTTTCTCAAATGTTTAACATCTCCTCCCCCATTTTTGCTCACAGGCAAAAACCCTGCTCTCTAGTTCATTAGAAAATACAAGCAGACAGAAGGGAACTTCTTTAAACTCCAACTACTGTACCTACTCGGGCACCATGATCTTTACTTATGTATTTACCTTTCTTCCTGTTACAACAGATAGACTCCCAGAGCTTCCAAGGCTATCACCTCCACTTTCGCATTAGAGATCAGAATTTATTGTCTGCTTAGGCATATTGCTCCAGGAATTGTCCCCTTTAATCTGCTTCATCAATTTTCATTTTTCCCCTCAGCTATGTAAATATGCTAATTATTTCTTTAGTTAAAAATGATAACAATTATTCTTAGCTCTATATTTCCCTCCAATTCCTTTCTTCAATTCATAGGAAAAATTCTCCAAAAAAATGATTTATAATCCTCTAATTTTTCTTCTCCTGTTTTTCTCTTAAGCCTATTCTAGTCATGCTTTCTTCCCCACGACTAACCAAAAAAGGTCTCGTAGGTCATGGGTGATGTCCACAATGGGAAATCACAATTCTTCATTATTTTAGCCATTGGAAGCATTTAAATTAGTAACTCTCTCTGTCATATTTAGTACACTGTTCACACTTGGTCTTCATCCAGCCTCAGTGGCAGCTCCTCTTCAATCCACTTTGCTGGTCCTCTTCTCCCTAACATCTCCCCCCACCCTTTTTAAATTAATTTATTGTTGTATTACAATTGTTTCATTTTCCCTCGATTGCTCTCCCCTGTCCCTCCCTCCCCATCCCTTCTTCCACAGTCAGTCTCCACCTTGTTGTCCATGTCCATGGGTCTTTCACATTAGCTCCTCAACTAAGCCCTTCCCCTTTTCTCCCCACCATCCCTCTACCCCAAGCCCTCTGGTCACCATCATTCTGGTCTTTTTTTCCATGTCTCTGGTTCCATTTCCCTCACCTGTTTGTTTTGTTTATTTGTTTACTGTAGTAAGTGAGATCACTTTTTGCTACCTGGCTTATTTCATTAAGCATCTTGATGATGAAGTGTACCAAAGCTCAGTCTTTTGTTTCTCCATTCTTGCCTCTAGCCACATTCATTTTCTTGTTAAGTCTCTTTTAAGTACCTTTGAAACTGTCACCTAAGCTTTAACTACCATCTATACACAGGTGACTGCCATATTTTATCTTTACCTCAGACTTATTCATGAATTCCAGACTCAGATACGGCATCTCTACTTGGAAGTCTATTAGAAATTTAAAATTTAAAATATCCTAAACTAGATCAATGGAACAGAATAGAGAGCCCAGAAATTAATCCAGGACACTATGGTCAACTAACATTTGACAAAGGGGGAAGGAACATCAAATGGAGTAAAAACAGTCTCTTTAACAAATGGTGTTGGGAGAACTGGACAGCAACATGTAAAAAGATAAAACTAGACCACCAATTTATACCATACACCAGAATAAACTCAAGATGGATAAAGGATTTAAACATAAGCAGTGCCGCCATAAAGGTTCTGGAGAAAAATATAGGCAGTAAACTTTCGGATATCCTATGCAAAAATATGTTTACTGATACTTCACCAAGGGCAAAGGAAATCAAAGAACGAATCAACAAATGGGACTATATCAAATTGAAAAGTTTCTGTTCAGCTAAAGAAAATATCAGCAAAATTCAAGGGGAACCAACTGTATGGGAAAACATAATTGCCAATGATACCTCAGACAAGGGTCTGATCTCCAAAATATATAAAGAACTAATGCGACTCAACACCAGGAAGACAGACAGCCCAATTAAAAAATGGGCAAAGGATCTGAACAGACAACTCACTGAGGAAGATATACAAAGGACCCAGAGGCATATGAAAGAATGCTCAACATCACTAGTCATCAGAGAGATGCAAATTAAAACCACAATAAGATACCACCTCACACCTGTCAGAATGGCAATCATCAACAAATCAACAGACAACAAATGTTGGCGAGGATGCGGGGCAAAGGGAACCCTGGTGCACTGTTGGTGGGAATGTAGGCTGGTGCAGTCACTGTGGAAAACAGTATGGGGTTTCCTTAAAAAAACTAAAAATGGAACTGCCTTTTGATCCAGCAATTCCACTACTTGGACTATACCCAAAGGATCCTGAAACACCAATTCATAAGAACCTATGCACACCTATGTTCATAGTGGCACTACTTACAATAGCCAAGTGCTGGAAGCAGCCTAAGTGCCCATCAGTGGATGATTAGATTAAAAAACTTTGGTACATTTACACAATGGAATTCTATATAGCAGAAAGAAAGAAGGAACTTGTGCCCTTTGCAACAATATGGATGGAACTGGAGAGTATTATGCTTAGTGAAATAAGCCAGTCAGTGAAGGACAAATATCATATGATCTCACCCATTACAGAACAATAATGAACAAAACTAACAATAAGCAAAACAGAACCAAATATATGAATACAGTGAATAGGCCTTCAGTGGTCAAGGGGAAAGAGGTTGGGGGAAGGGGGAAGGCAGAGGCAGGGAAGGGGAGCAGCTTAGACAAGAACCTAGTATAAAGGAACCATGGACATGGACAACAGGTAGGATTGACTTTGGGGGGGATGGGTAGGTGGGGAGGGGGACGGAGGGGAGCAAAAAGGGGATGGATGTAATGCAACAACAATAAATAAATAAATAAATAAATAAATAAATAAATAAATAAAAATAAAATATCCTAAACTGATTCCTAATATTTTCCCTGAAATCTACTTTATGCACAACCTTCCCCTAACCACTCTGTCCTTTGGATTGCTCAGGCCAGATACTGTAAGCCATTTTTAACTCCTCTCTTTCCTTTACACATTAAATAGAATCATCAGAAAATTCTGGTATTTCTTTCCCAGACCAGCCTCATAACTGATCTCTCTGGCTCTTCCCTATTCCCTTACAGCCTTTTCCCAATGTGGCACCCAAAGTGATTCTTTTAAAACTGGCATCGAATCTGTCACTCCCCTGCTCAAGCTCTAATGATTTTATATCTGTTCTCTAGTAAGTCAGTAGCCTACAAGATCCAGATCCCTATATGCTCTTGTTCCTATACCTCTGTGACTTCACATTCTCTTACATTCTTCTTGTTCACTCTGTTCCAGCCCTGCCCCGCCATCACCCTGTTGCTCCTTGCACAATAACAATAACTCAGTCTTCAAGTCTTGGCTTAGCTGTTCCTGCTGCCTGTAATGATCAGCCTTTGGGTAATGCATGTCTCTTTTCTTATGAACAAACTTCATATGTTTGTTCAAACAACTCCTGCCCAATGATCCCTCCCTTGACTAACATATTTAAAATGGTCATCTGCCTCCTGGTCTTTATTCTCCTTATGCCAAAACAATCAGCATGAGATGTGATGTATGAACAGTTCTACTACCATGAAGTTGCCAATCAGCAGTTGCCCATAGCTGCAGCCTTCTGAATAATTTCTGAGGAGGAATAGTTTCTGAGAAAGAATATTCAAGCTTAATGCAAAGTCTGATCGAGATTTATTGCTCTATTTCTCAGTCTTTTTTAATATAACAGCCACACAGTACACACGCTCACTCAACAACATATGCTGCCTTCACAGACTAGTACAGTGAACTTTTTGTTCATACATGTGCATTCCAGTCTCCTCTTCTTGCCTGCCAGGTTCCATCAATGCCATGCAAACTGTTCTTGTCATATTAATAACGGTTGGCCTTTTCCCAGGCATACCTTGTGTTTATATATATTATATGTGAGTATATGGGTACATGTGTGTATGTGAAAAATTGCATTATGTACCATATGCATTGTGTACCAAATTATGTATCAGTTGTATTATGACTATTGTAGTTTATCCCAAGCACTGGGATACAAGGTTGTTTCAACATTCAAAATGTGGATAATGTAATTCAATGATAATCAATGTCAATAGATTGAAAAAAGTCATCTCAGTGGGTGGATAATTTTTTTTAATTTCAACATCCTTGGTAGAAATGTTTAGCATTTTATAACTAGAGACAATTTCTTGAATCTGATAAAATGTTTCTATTACAAATCTATAGTTATCCTATAGGAAATCATGTTTATTAAAGACAGAGTGTTTCTTTTTTTTTTTCAAAAATCAAGAATAAGATAATTAAATCCACTTATACCACTTCTATTCAAAACTATACTGAGAATTCTAGTCAATTCAATAAAAAAAGAAATAAAAGACATTTACATTAAAAAGGAACACAAAAGCTTTTTTTAAAAAAACCTCACAAACACTATAATTATTCATATAGAAACCTTGTAAAATCTAGAAAAGAGCTACCAGAACTAACAGGTGTGTTTATCAATGGTGCAGTTTATGAGGTCAAATTTTAAAGGTCAGTAGAATTTCTGTGTAGTAGCAATAAATAGTTAAAAATTGAAATAAAGAATACCATTTTACATAGTATTTAAAAACATTACTTAGTGCTGTATCTAAAAAAAGTATGTTTAAGATTAAATACTAAAAAATTCTAAACTTTTTTGATTGAAAGCAAGAAGACATAAAATTTTTATGAATCAGGAGACAATATTGAGGCACATAAATTTCCAAATGTATGTAATCTTAACACAATTCTGAATAAAATTCCCTTTATAAAAAATGGACAAGTTGGTTCTAAAATGTTTATTTAAAAGGATCAAAAATAATAAAAAACAGCTATGGGAGGAAATATTGGAGAACACACTTTACCTAAATTAAAACTTACTCTAAAGCTATAGTAATCAAGAAAATGTGGTACTGCAATGAAGACAGACCTATGTATCAATGGAACCGAAAATAAACCCATGTGTAGTAGGCAGCCTTTAAGTTAAGATGGCTTGTGAAGATTTATGTTCCTAATGTTCAAACCATTTGGAAATCCCTTCCCTTTGACTAAGACTGTACTGATTGCTTCACTTCTAATTAATATAATACAACAGAAGTGATGAGACATAACTTCCAAGATTAGATTATAAAAAATCAATAGCTTCCATCCTAGGTACTCTCTTGCAAATATATCTTTCACTCTATAGGAAGAAACCTGTTTGTATAGAGAGGTCCACCTAGCAAGAAAGTAGTATCTGTGGTCAATATCCAGTAAAAATCTAAGGCCTGTCAGTAGTCACGTGAGCAAGCTTGGTAACAGATTCTCCCTTGTCTGAGTTTGATTAAAACTTTGGCCAACAATTTGACTGCAGTTTAATTGCAGCCTTTCAAGAAACGTGAGGCATACCACTGAGCAAAGCTCCTCCCGGATCTCTGACCCACAGAAAATGTAAGATAATAAATGTTCATTGGTGGCCACTGAGTGTTGTGGTAATATGTTACACAAAAATAAGGAATTAACATAATATAGATGGTCACTTGATATTTGAATAAGGTATCAAGATACTATAGAGAAAATACAATTTTTTCTATAAATCATGCTACGGCAATTATCTACTTAGGAAAAAAGTGAACTTAGATCCTAACTTTATGCATGCGAAAGAAAACTACAAAAGTATCCCAGACCTAAAAGTAAATCCTAAAATTCTAAAAGATATAATATGAAAGAAAATATACCCCAAAAAATTATCATTGTAACATGCAATTTAGATTACATGATTGTTTTTTAAATGGAATGCAAAAAGCAAACAAACACTAGATAAATTAGATATCATGTAAGTTAAAAAGTCTGCCACGGATTGGGTAAAAAATTAGCAAAACACATTTGAGAAAGAACTTGTATCTAGAAAAACTCTCCAACTCAATAATAAGAAAACCAATAACCTAATATTTTAAAAGGGTAAAAGATTTCAATAAATACTTCTATTCAGAGGTACAGATGGCAAATTGATATATGGACAGATTCTCATCATCAGTCATTAAAACTGTTAATTAAAACTACAATGAGATGTCACCATACTTACATAAGATGGTTAAGCACACAAAAACTTGGCAATATCAAGTGCTGACAAGGATGAGGGACAGCCACAACTTTCATACATTATTGGTGGGAATGCAAATTGTATAGCCACTTAGAAACCAGTGGCTAAGTATAAAATTCATCAATGCCATCTGGCTATTTATACAAGAAAATATGAAAATATATGTCCACACAAAGACTCATAAGTGCAGGCTTATAGTATATTTATGATCACCAAACCCTGGCAACAACCCAAACATCTTTCAACTGGTGAATGGATCCAAAATTGTGGTTCATTTCTATACCAGACCACTACTCAACAATAAAAAGTAATAAATTGTTGAAATGTTCACATGGATAAGTTTCACAGTTATGCTAAATGAAAACAACTAGATGCTATCATATGCTGCACAATTTCATTTATATCACTTTTTGGAAAAAAGTAAAGGAATAGAAAGAGAAATCAGATAAGTGGTTTCCAGGAAGTTGATTACCTACAGAGGACAATAGTTTCACTATTTCTAGGTGACATAATAGTCTATCTCTTTGTTGTATAGTGGTTATGTCGTTATTTACTCAAACCAAAGTAACTATAGCTAAAAATGATTATTCTTACTATACACACAATAACATAATTAACTTGACATAAAGAAAAATTGAGTAATAAATAGAATGACATAAACAATAAAAATAAAACAAAGATAAAATTGTATGAAAATGTGGACCCTGGATATTTAAATATGTACATAGATAATATTTTTAAGGATAACACACCAAATCCCCAACAATGATTAGCTACATGCAGATAAGTGGGATTTGGAGAAACTATTAGCCACAGGGATTGTCTTTCTTTTTCTTTTCTTTTCTTTCTTTATTTTTTTTGTGTGTATATGTCTACATCATTTGATTTATTTTTTAAATGTCCTGTATACCTATTTTTTCTAATTAAAAAATCAACAGGTAAATAACACATGGTCCAGAAATTTAATGAACTCAAACCCCAAGGTGTGAGAATAGGTACCTCAATCAACAACTGGAATTACATTTCCTTGGAAAAGCTAGAAGAGGTTGCATACATAGATGGAATACATTTTATGATTGAGCATGAGATCAGCAGTCAATGAAAAAGAGGAAGGTCATTCTAGAAATAGTTAAACACATTGAATGAATAGAGACCTTCAATCAGATCGTATGGGCTCAATTCTTGGCTACCTGACGTCCTGGCATAATCATTTTGATATATTACCTAACTTTCAAAACAATATCTGTAATATGACCATTTTAACCAACTTGAGTAGTGTGATAGTGCATAAAGCAGTAAATTGGGTTTCTGGGTGATGATAATGAGTTTCATTTTTATCACGTAAAATTGAAGAATTTGAAGATGACAAGAGTTGTGGCTAGGGATACCAAACCACAAATCACAATCACAGAGGATATATTTAAATATATGGTAGTGGATTTTCTGATCAAGAGACCATGTCTACCTAGAATAAGCCCAAGGATAGTTCCCTAGGCCTTGCCATTCAAGTGGAGTCCATGGATGTGCAACAAGGTCATCTCCTATGAACTAGTATGAAATGCAAAATGTAGGCCCTAAGATCTGTTGAATAGGTATCAGCATATTAACATATTCCCTGGGTGATCCATTTGCACAGTAAAATAAGCACTATTCTAGAGAATACCAACTCTTGAGAACCAGAGAAAAAGGGGTGAGCATACAAGACAGAGATGTAAACTAAGAATTGACTGTGTATTCCATATTTATAAACAACATGGAAGAGGAGCCATAAAAAATCCACTGAGGATATACTTTTCTATTTTAGAATAAAAATACTGATGGTGCTAAATAGCGTTCTTTTTTCCTAGTCCATTCTAATCATGTTTATTGTGCTTCTGACACCTTCCATTATCCTTTCCACAGCTCATTATTTTAGTAGATATTGTGCTGCTCTCTTCACACTGAACATGATATTGTTTCTGTAGTACCAATAGCAACTTGGTGTTCATTCATATATACACATTAAAGAGTGTATTATCATTAATTATGCACTAAAATGTTCTTGGCAATAGACTAAGTGACAAAACATTTGCTTTTGTCAGAGTTCTATTAGGTGAACCCAAGTTGAACCACGGAGGAATATGACACTTTTCTTTATTTTAATTTGTATCACAAGGTCAGGAGTATGACAGTGACTCTACTTTGCACATTATTTTCTCTATTATTATAATGATGCTAATGGAATTCTTTTAACTAAACTGTTTTTATCAGGTCTACATCCTATTTATTGCATATTAAGAAAAAAATTTCATGTTAACGTTACCTAATCTACTAAAGGCTCAACTCAATAATAAAAATATGCTTTTCTGAAGAACATCACATTGTTTTTAAAAGTTCAAATAATGATATACTTTTACTGTTCATAGCTGCCTCAAGCAGAAATTGAAACTAATAAAGAAAATTATATATCTACATATGTTCCAATTATAGATTAAAGACACACTTCTTTAATAAACAGCATATGTCACAAGTTGCATTTGACTATAGAAGTAATTAGACACTTAGAACTTACTTTTAAAGTTTGCAAGAAGAACATTATAAGGAAAATATTTCAAAAGGTAAATCTAATGCTACTTTTCATGCTAATATATAATATTTCTGTTGATTAGCTCCAGATCATAAGTAATTTCAAACAACCTCCAGTTCCTCTTGGTACACAGTAGACTCAATGGGTTGTACACTTTACCTATCAAAATTCCTTGAACTAAAACATGAATGGATAAAATCCAAACATGATACGGTTTCCAACCAACATTTCTGTAAGTAAACTAAAATTCAGTTGCAGAAAGGTAGCATGAATAGGAGAACATTCCTGATTTTTTAGCTCATTTTTTATTGACAAGCTATACTTTAATTGGTTAGAAAAAAGCCTTATCTACTTATTCTACCTTTATTCAGTCTCTACAACGTACCATTCTATATTCAAAAATATATATTATTTTTGTGAGATTGGTATATAATTATGGTTTTGTTTTTCTTTTATCTTTTTTTAAGGTGTATTAAAATTTTAAAAACAGATAAAAGTAAGCAGAGTTCTTAAAGACTATAATGGGGTCAGAAATGATACTAAAACAATTATTCCCTGGATCTGTGTATAGGGTTACTTTAAAACGTACAAAATACTATTTACTAAACTCCTGCTTTTGATTATATTGATACATTTTGGAATTGCTGACACTATTACAGTGTCAAACCCTCCCCACTTTGCTCCCTCCAGTCAGCCTCCAGCTCCCTCCTGACTCTGGCCTTCACCACTTTGCTGTCTGTGTCCACAGGCTGTGCATATTGGCATATATGTTCTTTGGCTAATCTCGCTAGGTTCTTTATCTTAGATTTATATTGTCATCTTCAAGTAGGCCAAGAAAATCTTAGTATCACCTATTTTTCAAGATTCCTTCTGGTGGTCCAATGGGGGATTCTTTCCCCCAGCAGCACAAGGTATACTAATCCCTTTTCCCCTGACTAAATGTGCCCCCCACATCCCATCAACAAGTACTGTATCCAAAACTCACACCCACAGAACCAGATTTTATTCTTATAAGAACATGAATATACTAGCATAATGTAAATGAGCCTTGTATAAATGCTTACTACAGCATTTATATTTTACATTTCTTCCTTTGGAGAGTAGAATAGTACTTTTTCAGACATTTCTAAATACTATTACCAAAAATGCAAAATCTCTCAACATTATGCAAAGTATATTGTAAGATCAGCATTTACAATAGCTATATAAGAATGTACTCACCTTGTGTGAATAATACACATACAAGAAAATATTTTAGCAATAATATTATAATTTCACACTTGTTGATTTTGATTGCATTATCAAAGGCAAAAATGTATTAAAACATTTTTATTTCTTCTTCTATTCAGGCAGGTACAATCCAGAGAAGCTTCAGGGTGTTTCTCATTTTCTCTTAATACAAATTTCCCAATTTTTCTATAGGTTACATGTCTATTTTGGCTATTTAATTTAGTTACTTATAGCACTAGTTTAGATTTGAGATTCTAATCAATATTAACCAAGTTGCCAATTTTAGGGTTTGTGTTCAATACCCCCCTCTCTAGTTTAACTGAAGTATAGTTGAGTAATTAAACTGTAATATATTTCAGGTGTGCATGATAATCTGATGTATGTGTTTATTGTGAGATGCTTACCACAATCGAGTTATTTAATGCATTTATCACTTTACATAGTTACCTTTGATTTTTATTTTTTGGTGAGAATGCTTAAGATCTACTCTCTCAGCAAATTTTGAGGACACAAGAATTATTAACTCTGGTCACCCTGTTGAACGTTAGTTCGTCAGAAGCTCTTTCTCTCATAACTTGGGCCAAGCTTTCTAATGCAGACCCATCATCACCACAGATGTATCACCATAAAGACACAGAATCACATAGAAAGATCATATAAGTAAGTCACATCCCAGACCTAAATGTAAGAATGACAACTACATCAAGTCTTTCTTCTCCATTATTGACATAGACAAATAGAACTGAACTTTCATTCTACACTGTAGAGCAAGACTCAGAAAAACAATCCCTTTGTTAATAGGTGTTTTCAAGTTTTGAGGCCATTATTACAAAATCGACACTGGAAATACAAGCATAATTATTGCCATAGATTGTTTATGTTCCCACTATCTCTTCCAGGGCAGCGTTGGAGTTCTGATTACAGCACCTGTATGTTAAGCATGCATTCCCAGACAAAATTTTAACTCATATATAATTCTGTAGATGCAGATCTATAGTATGTATAGTTTGCATACTATACATTTATATATCTAGCTATCTAGATATATAGATATAGATATTAAATATCTAGAGTGAGAAAGTGAAGGATAAGGAGAAAGAACAACCTAGGAAGTGTGATATATGTATATTTACAGAAATACTTACGAGTATGAACATTATTTTTCTGTTTCTTATGTAACTTCCCATCAGGAACATTGCTATTCACTGTCTACTATTTTTTCCCAAGGAGTTTATTTTCTGTATCAAAGGAAGGCCAAATGAAAGTAAAAGGTACAGAATGCTGGTTTATAATTTGATGTTTTAGGAGAAGAGCAGACACAAAGTCTCTTTCCAAAGCATCAACAGTGTATATTAGGAACACCTTGACTTCCATTATAGCCCATCTGCTCTTTAATAACTCAAAGCTCTGTGGACTAGAAACTTTTTAACCTCCAAGTGCATGTTTTGCAAATAATTTCTGCATAATTTTGAGACTTTGTTACATGTTTCTTCTGGCATTTGTACTTTGGCCTGGTAATTTAAGGCACAATATTTGAGGTTAAAAATAGGAACTATATTCTTTTATTTCTTTGAGTATAAGTTGTAAAGCTTTAATAAAATGGTATCTCCTCGATGGTCTTTGGCCACATTTCAACCCCTCCCCCCAATCAGGCTGAGAAATGGTTTTGCAATTCTGTTTACAGGTATGCTTTTTTTTCTTTTTTAATTTCCAGCAGTAGTACTTTTACTTTGATCTTACAGCCACCAAATCATTATCCATAAGGAAGCTCATAAGCAAGGCACAAGGCAGGCAATGTCTGGGATTTCCAGAAGTCATAACCCAGAATTTTTAAAAAATAACTATTACAATGAGGAACGAGGTGCAGCTACAAAAGGAATAGTTATAATTTATGCCTGACTTACTTCAGCAGAATATAGTTTATTTATAAACTGCTTATGGCAAACCCTGTATGCCCCTGTTCTATGCATGTGCTGAACTGTCTTCTGGTAAATTATTTAAATTACACCTAGCAGTAATTCCTGAGGACTTTCATACTTCATTTTCTCTATTAATGTAACAGGGAAAAGCTGCTTTGCAAGGATTGCTCTAAATTCCCAGAGTGTGAGTTCCAGACCCTGTATGTGTTGCATTATACCTGTCAAAAAAACTTGTCTTCTCCTGAAATTTATTACTGAAGTTTCTCCACCCGCGATACTCATTGAAGCCTTACAGAAAGCTCATACATGATTTAAGCAGCTAACAGCACTGAAAGAAATAGGTCAGGTTAAAAAAAAAAAAAGATGGAATTTAAGCTACCTTCACTTATTACTTATGCAAGATTATGCATAATTTAGCACACTGCTGAATATGCAAGGACAGAATAATTGTTTACCAAAATATTTACTCTGAGTTGGTACCCATGTTTTAGTGAGATAAGGTGACTTCTCAGCATTTACTAATCACTTTTGAATTAAAAAACAATGAGTGAGTTTCTGATTAGCTTGATAACCACACAACAGTATATGTAAACAGAGATGTTGTTTAACAACTCCATTCCAATAAAATACATGATACTGTTGTGCAGACTGAGCAATTTCATAAAGTCATCCCACTTTTAGAAAATATTTCTTCTCTTTTTTTCCCTTCAACTATAGTCCTATCACAAACACATGCAAGGGTTTTAGAAAACCTCTCCATAAATATAATGAGCTACTTTTCTTTCTAATTTAAGCTACACCTTGTATAATATTATTCTGAAGTTTAGAAACACACTAAAGGGGTGAAGATCCACTAATATAAAGGAGCAATTTGGGTTTAAAATAGAGTTTTTAGGTCAGCTATTTTCTAATTATAAAATTGTTCAGTAGAATATAAGCTTTTTTGACACAATAAAATTTGTATTTGTAGCTTTTCAGAATTTTTTAAAGAAAAAGAATCCTGTTCCCTACAAGTGAGTGCTTATCATTGTTTAATTTACAAAATGCAGATTATTATTCCCTAAATCAAAAGTTTAAAATTCCATAAAACCATCTCACTAAATGGGATAACACGTTGAAAAAAATGTTTCAGAAATGGTATAAATTTATTAATTCTATTAGTTTGAATAAGTTCAAATTTCATACCCAATATTACCTTTTATAATTCTGAAAGAACTGTCATATCTTAACTCTTACAATTGAAAAAATTAGAGTACAGAAATATGAGTATTTTTAAATAATGAAAGCTCATGAAAGAAAATGTATTTAGCCTTAAAACATTTAATTCAATCTTAAGAAATAGCAGCAATGTAGATGAAATTAAATCTAGCATTTAAAAGTAGATATAGGAGTAAATAGAATAAAAAGCTAAAAGTAGATTCAACTGTGCATTTAGAGTATCTTAAAATGGGTAAGTCACAACATATGAGAAAAAATAAGGAATCTTTTATGTAGTGGTCTTTAACCAAAAATGGAAATTCCACATATAAATACCAAAATGAATTCTAATTGTATTAAGAGTTAATATTTAAAATATTTAAAGTAGAAAATGAAACTATATTTGAATATTTATAAGCTCTCCTAAGGGATGGCAATTTTAAGCTTTGAAGTAGTAGCAGAAATTAGAACCACAGATAGACAGTATTCACTATTCAGAAACTGAAACCCTATTTCAGAATTAAGAGGTATATGACCTATATAAAAAATATTTATAGCAACTATGGCCACAGGTTTTATTTATGTTATGTAAATAATTTATAAAATTGATAAGAAGTATATTCAGATACATTATAAACATATAACAAATCTAAAGGGTGAATAACATAAACAATTTGCATAATAGAAATATAATTAGTATACAAGTGAAATATGTTTAACATCAAATGTTATCAGATAAATTACAATTTAAACAATCAAGTGATACTCTTTTTCTATCAAACTTGATTTTAAAATTATGAGGCACTCTAATGACAGTGAAGTGGAAGAGAAAGTTAATAGCAGAATTATTTATGATACCAAAAAATGCTAGCCCTGGCTGGTGGCACAGTGGATAAGGCACTGGCCTGCGAACCCAAAAGTTGCTGGTTTGATTCCCAGCCAGGGCACATAACCAGGTTGCAGGCCAGGTCTCCAGCCAGGTCCATAGCTGGGGGCAGGTAAAAGGCAATCATACACTGATGTTTCTCTCCCTCTCTCCCTTCCCCTCTCTCTAAAAATAATAAATAAATAAAAATCTTTAAAAAAAAGAAAAATGCTAAACTACCTAAAAGCAAATATAAATATTTACATACTATTTGATATATAGACTTTAAATATGAAAATCATTAAGTCCATATTTAGCCTCATGAAAATTTATTTTATAAAATACACTTTTTAAGGCTTAATACAAAATTGTAACTACAAGGTGGTATAACTACATATGCATATGTGTAAGTAATGAGGTTTGAAAGAGAAAAAAATGCATATTTGGAAGGAATCATGGCTTTCTGAATAAAAGTTTATCTTTTGTTTTAACTGATTGTATAACATTATCGATTATTTTCATTTAATTCTCATTATGGCTCTATGAGTAAAGAACTAGGAATGACTTTCTAACTGGTTTGAAGAAAAGTGTTTGCGGTGGATTGGTCAGACATTAGCCCACTTAACAAAAATTACATTGCTCAGTACTTACCAATGGCAACAAAAGTAAAATAATTACCACAGAACAAATGTGTGGTATATGATGATATATTACCAACATCTTTCCATCATGTCCTATAAAATTAATGTGACTATAACCAGTTAAGTGTGTTTACATATTTAATTGGACAATACGTAAACCTCTGGTAGGCAAATTGCTGAATATTCAAAGTAGACTACTGTAAAGGCTGGCAAATTGGTTGGCCACTGGAATCCACTTTTGTCTATTTTTCCAACAACCATGCTAACTTGAAAGAAAACCATTGTGTCTTAGCTCAAATGACATTATACATTAATGCCACTGACTAAACAAATACCACAAATTTAAAGAATTATTTTGAAGAATTGTAATGACAGGAATTGCCAAAACATGGACAATTGCTGCATATAAGTATTAGTCCCATAATATTTCTATTTTCATCAATTCATATTGCATTTCAACTTTACTTGCCTCAGTGTTGCAGATTTCTGTATTTGTGTTATCTTCATGGTCTTTAGGGCTTCAAAGTTATTAGTTATCCAAGAACTTTTATTTTTGCTAAAACAATCATGATATATGCTAGTCCTCTTTTTTCCATTTTAGCTTGAAATGTAGTTAAATATACAAATATATGAATTGATATATATATATTTTTAAGATTTTATTTCATTATTTTTAGAAAGAGGGGAAGGGAGAGAGGCAGAGAGGGAAAGAGATATCAATGTATGGTTGCGTTTCACCTGCCTCCAGCCACAGACCTGACTGGAGACCTGGTTTGCAACCTGGTTATGTGCCCTGACTGGGGAATCGAACCTGCGACCTTTGGGTTCGCAGGCTGGCACCTTAACCACTGTGCTACCAGCCAGGGCATGAATTGATATTTTAAGATATTCTTCTCCTCTATGTCAGGATTGATAGTGAAAATTCATGGTGGGAAAGATAAAATATTCAATCAATGATGATAAAGTTAGTTTATTCATATAAACATCTAAAACCCTCTTTAACAACAAAAAACTAACAATAGTCTGTTAAATACTACAAAAAGTTAAACTTTAGTAAACTCATCAGAAAATTTCTAAGAATATTATATATTCACTCTATATAAAGTGAAAAGTATTAGCAGACTTGCAGAAAATATATATGAAAGCCATATACAAGTATTAGTATCTAGATATATAAGGAATTTATATAAATCAATAAAAAGAAAAACTAAAATACTTTTTAAACAAATTGAGAAGATAGCTCACAAAAGAATAAATCTGAACCTCTCTAACCTCCTTACCCATGCCCACAGTCAACAAAAAATGGTCCATTGGTGTATTATTTCATATCCAATAGATACGGCAAAATTTTGGAATCCTGAAAATATCAAGTGTGGTCAAGAAAACATATAAAGGAACATTCATTTACTTACAATTGGTAGGAGTGTTGTTAAAATCACTTCAGAGAATTAATTTAATAATAATTTAACAATATCTAATACAGATGAAGATCACTGTCAGTCAAAGTATGTAAAACTCTAAAGATACTTTCACATGTGTGCACAAGGCATGTATGAGAAACTCATAACTACTATTTTAATAATCAAAAAATAAGTGTATTATAATAGATGAGCAAATCAAATGGCATAAAATAAAGTGGCATAAAATAAAATGTCATTAAGAAGCTAAAGTAAATAAATGGAGCCTCAAGTCTTATACTTACAAAATAAAGTTAAATGCAAAGAGTAAGTTACTTAAACATTTTTGTAGAATTGGGTCATGTTAATTTAAGAATAGGTAGCCAGTGCTATATGTTGTTTAAATGTATTTAGTATAACAATAATTAGAGACAAATTCAGAATGAAAGTTAATTCTTGGAAAGAATAAGGGATCAGATGAACAAATGGATTTTTCACGAATTTAAAGTTTTATTTCCAAGGCTGGATGACATAAAAATTAGTGTTTATTATATAATTTATATTTTTATGCCTAATATATTTTATAATTAACATATATCACTGTTGATTTGTCCATAATTCTAAACATACATTATTATAAATACACATATCAGTATATGAAACTAATATACATCTTGTATAATAGCAGTTTAAGAAAATTCAGACTTTAAAAGAAGTAATTAACAAATGTAATAAACCAAGCTCAATATTTTTCTCATTACTTGAGGCCAAGTATCTTCCTTTGCCCTATTTTAAATTACTATTTATTACAAATAATCAAAAAAACCTATATATAATAACAATTTTTACACTGCATACAGGAATAAATATAAAAGGGAAATATTTAACTTTATTTCTAATCCACATGCAATGATAGCTTTGTGTTGTGTTCTCATTACATACAGTGAATCTTAAAAACAGATTCCTGCTTCCTGATTGGAAAAATTGTCTACAATTTAAAAGCCCCATAAATCAGGCAGAATAAGCCTTTATTCAGTAGCCTTTTCTTAGTCAAAACAACTTATTCTGAAAAGAAAAAACTCCCGGAGGGTGCATTGTTCATTAAGGCATTATTAAAAATCATTTTTATGAATGGTCATTCTTTTTTCCAACCAAATTAGATTAAGTGCATAGTTAACTACAATCTGAGGACTAGTAGAAACAAAAACACTTGTCTTACACTTAGGTTGACTGGTGTGAAATATCTGCTCCTAATCATGATTTCCATATTGATATTCTACACAAACCAGAAAGTATGGTGCAATTTATTTTAGGTTTAGAATCTACCCAACACCTACCATGCCTATCATTTGAGAAGTAATTTAAATAATATTACATCCCCCCAACCAACACATTTATTTGTCCTATGATTTTTATAATTTTTGTATAAAATCCCTAGATGCATTTGTCCATCATTGCTTTATTATTGAGAAACTATATACTCTGCACTGTGCTAATCTCTGATGATACTAGGTTCAAAATGAACACAATCTTCCTGCATTGTAGGAATTTACAATCTATTGAGGAGAAAATGAACAGGGCTAGTTAGTGAGGGTGAATCAATGAGTTTCCAGCATGAGGTAGGAATTAACTGTCCTTTAGAGAGGCATCTAACACTGTTTTAAGAGGCAAACATCAGACTTTCTGAATAGGATTCATCAGGTGGGATATGAAGAATGAGCAGGAGTTAGACAAGTCAAGAGTTAGGAGTGAGGTAGGGTGTGGAAAGGTGTTCTAGGCAGAGGTGGGAAACACCTCTTAAATTTACTCAAATACAGCATTTGAGTAGGGAGAAAAGATTTCTGAGACTGAATCTTCAGGTTAAAACGCCCATTAGAACAGTAATTAAATCCACCTACAAGGTTTGTTCAGAATGTATCCATCCATGTAATTCGAAAAATAGAGACATTTATTGAGAAGATACAAAGAAACATTGTATGTAGGACAGTGATGCCTCAGTTCCCTTCAAAGTAGGCACCTTGGGACCTCACCCAGTTCTCACAATCACTATCAGCTGCCCCATTGTATTTTCCCAAATTTCACTGATGGTCTGCAACTTCTATTTCAAAGGTGATTTTGGTTTTGGGAAAAGCCAGAAGTCACAGGGCACCAAATCTGGGCTGTAGGGGGAAGGGTCACCTAGGTGACTTGATGTTTTGCCAAAAATCTCTGCACAAATCATGATGCATGAGCAGGTGCATTTTGGTGATGAAGCTGCCAATCACCAGTTGCCCATAGCTGCAGCCTTCTGAAACATTCAGATAGTTTCCGAGGAGGAATGTTCAAGCTGAATGCAAATTTTGATGCAGATTTGTTGCTCTGTTGCTCATTTTTAACGTGAAGGTCACACAGTCCACATGCTCAGTAAATTGCATCTACCTCTCCCACTGACTAACAGAGAGAAGTCATCGTTGTTCACACATGTGCATTCCAGTCCACTCTCCTTGGCTGTGAGGTTACATGGATGTTGTGCAAACTACTCTCATTATGTTAACAATGGCTGGGCTTTTATGGACAGACCTCATGTATGATATAGTTACATAAAATACATAGAGGACCCTCAATTTATGTTCTTCTCTTCATTCAAAATGATACAAAAACTTTCATTGTAGAATACTCACTATTAATCCCACTTTTATTCATTAGTGTTTCATTGAGGATTTAGATGCTTTAAACATGCTAATAAACAGTTGTTTGCAAAACTGTGTTGTTTTTTTACATCTATTGAAATATAACCAGCTATTCCATGATTCTTCTTAAAAGTAATACATTTCATATTTATCTCACCTTTAATATCTAGAAAGTTTTGGAAATAGTGCACATTTAGCAAGTATGGGTTGGCCAAAAAGTTCATTTGTTTTTTTTCTGTAAGATGACTCTAGTTGCACTCAGTTGTCTTTAACTTCATTCAGAACAATTTTGTCAGATTGTATTATGAAAGCTGTCAGATCAACATGAATTTTAAAAACCTTTTTCACACAGTGGATAAGGCACCAGCCTGTGAACCCAAAGGTTGCTTGTTCGATTCCCGAGACAGGGCACATAACCAGGTTGCAAGCCAGGTCTCCAGTCAGGTTTGTGGCTGACGGCAGGTGAAAGGCAACCATACATTGATGTCTCTCTCTCTCTCTCTGCCTCTCTCCCTTTCCCTCTCTCTGAGAATAATAAATAAAAATCTTTTAAATAAATAAATAAATAAAAACCTTTAGCAAAATTGTTGAATGTTTATGTAGTCATTTTAATCTTGAAGATGGAAGAAAATATGCAATATTTTAGCATATTATGCTTTATTAGTTCAAGAAAAATAAAACCCAATTGAAATGCAAAAAAAAAAAAAAAAAGATTTGTGCAGTGTATAGAAAAGGTTCTGTGACTGATCAAATGTGCTTAAAGTGGTTTACAAAGTTTTGTGTTGGAGATTTCCTCACTGAACGAGGCTCCATGATCAGGTAGACCAGTTGAAGTTGATATTGATCAAGTAGAGACATTAATTTAGAACAATCAACATTATACCACTCAGAAGTTCACTGGTTTGTTACCTAGTGAATTTCAACAAGTGATTTCCATATTCTTCCTTTGATAAGCTGAGCAAATGTCCTGTGTTCAATGTATACTCCCTGTGTAACATTAATGCACATGTGGTGAAACAGACATGGATCTCTAATGCCTGCTCATTTTACAGTATTAATAATTTTTTAAATATATCTGGAGGTGTCCAGTAAAAGATAAAGTTGAAAACCATCTTAAGCCCTGGCTGGTAGCACAGTGGTTAAGGCGCCGGCCTGTGAACCCAAAGGTCGCAGGTTCGATTCCCCAGCCAGGGCACATAACCAGGTTGCAAACCAGGTCTCCAGTCAGGTCTGTGGCTGGAGGCAGGTGAAACGCAACCATACATTGATGTCTCTCTCCCTCTCTGCTTCTCTCCCTTCCCCTCTTTTTAAAAATAGTGAAATGAAATCTTTAAAAAAAAAAAAAAAAGAAAAGAAAACCATCTTAGATATCATTGGTGCTGTGTAAGGATAACCATGCAAAAACTAGTTGATTAGGTTTTCTTTAAACTAGCAGGACCTGTCATAACAGATGTCAATAGTCATCTGTGGATGAAATCCAGAGACTAATAATTCAGCCTCCCATGTAGGGGCTTTGGTAAAATGAAAAAAAAAAGAAAGAAAGAAAGAAAGAAAGAAAAGAAAAGAAAACAACTTTGGTTAGGCTCACTGGAAAATTCTGGACTGATCAACATTTGTATTTTTCACTCAATGTTAATAAATCATCATTTGATGTTTAATGTAGCATTCTCTGTGAATGTGATAAATGGGTGTCCAGCTGTGCAGGACCCATGAACTCTTGGTGTGCTGCCCAGAACAAACTGCTGATCCTGAACGACTGGGGACCAGGCCCTCATATGTGGCACGTTTACTGATGGACAGAGAGGATGTGGGTGAGCTCTGAGTGGTCAGTGTGCACAACTCCCCATCTCATTATACATGGCCCTCTAAATGCAAAAGATGCACTTAATTTGTTTTGTTAGTTTTTCTACAAATATGACCACTAAACAATTATTAAGCATACATTTCCAGAGGAAACATTGGAGCTTTCTCCCCTTCTTTTTCTTTGTAATTAATTTCTAAGGGAAAACATTTTCATCACTTTTTACAGAGGCCTCAGCCTTCTTACCATGTCAGCATCAGACCCCTGATTATATTTCATTCGAGGCTTGCTGTGCACAGTCTGTTGGCTGCAAACATATATTTCTGCCAAGTTAAGTTTGTATATGTGTCTGCTTTTCTATATAATGGAATGTTTATGCCACAGAAGGGTTTCAAATGGCATAACTTTGGAATAAAAACTTGCAGATCCCCAAAGTGACTCTAAACAGGATCAGGCAAAGCCCATATAACTGAATAATCTTAATCTCATTTTGTAGCCTTTTTTAAAACAATGATTCTTAGTAAAGTTACAGAAAGCAGTACTGGCAGCAATTTCATTGCTATGTTATCTGCAATGAAAAAAGAAATAGGAATCAGTTGCTGGTCATTAAATCTTTTTATAATCCACTAAAACATTGCATAGCTGATTTCCTCAGCCCTATTAAGCCCTTACATTTAGGTTGTTTCTGTTAATAAAACACATCTCTCAATCACAGAACTCTTCAGAATAGTACCTCAACACTAGACTAGATGTTAAAACAATGTTTAGGTTTTATATAAGTATTAAGTAGGCCTTACCTTTAGTCATTTAGCCTTGCACTGAACACACTGTGGAGCTCTCAGAATAATGGATAAGTTTTCAAGACAAATAAGGTAACTGTATTTATTGAAAAGATATTACCGATTAATTATTAAAATCAAATGTGCACCCCTAAAGACTATAGGAACTGCAAACACACAACTAAAGTACACAAGTTACTGACATTATGCTCTTTATTCCACTGTTTTTCCTCCTGGAATGATCTCCCAGTTTTTCCCCATCAACCAGTAGGGCAAAAAGGGGTAACAGGTGATTGAAGTCATTCATTATTCCCCCATGGGCCAGATGAAACTTTACATGCTTCAGAAATCCAAAGTGGTTGAGGCCATTCCTTCACCACATAGTGCAGACACATTTTACTAAGCACCCCTTCCCCACTGGTCTCACACTTCTGTATACTCTTGGTACGGGTCTGAGGTTGCTCCACATGTGTATCATGTCCTCCCAGACAGGTTTTAAATTTATTGTCCAAAGGGACATCCTTATTTTCTACTCTCCCTTCTCCTGTGGACCAGTTTTATAGCCCACAGCAATTTAGCAACTTGTTATTATCATACATAGTAGTCACTTACTAGAACTTTTACAGGTAAATTTAAGTTTTTTGCATTCTTTTTTAAACCAATTTATAATTTTTCCTGGAATTATTTGCATTCATTTTACTTCTAATAATAAGAAAGATAATATGAAGATCAGATTACATTAAAAACTCTATAAAATAAGACAGAATAGCGTATGTAATACAAAATAATAAAATGGAGAGCTAATATTTATTTTTATACAGATCCTTGCTTTGTTATAAAAGAAAGATATCAAATTTTATAAATGAATGATTATTAATTACATGAATAAAGTCAAATAGGTTTAAATTTCAATAGGTGATTGGTAGGCTATAAGGTGCACTTAGGGAATACAAACAAAGATCCAATTAAAAAATAGCAGACAATCTGAACAGATACCCTTTCTAAGAAAACACACAAATGGCAAACAAATACATGACAGGATGCTTAACTTCATTAGTTACTAGGAAATGCCAACCAAAACTACAATGAGGTACCACCTCACACCTGTTAGAATGGTTATTAACAAAATGAAGCATGTTTTTAATGTTCATTTTTAGATTTACAGAAGCTGTACATCTAGGAGAAAAATACAGGACTACAAAACAGCCAGAAATGAAGTTGTGTAGTACTATCAGTTCAATATTTTCTGGATTTGGTCTACATGTTTGATTTGGCTTCTGTAATATACTCAAGAGTTTGAAAACTAAGTACTTAGTATCTTACTAATTGGCAGTATAGCAAAAGTTGGACTCTGCTGCTAAAGCTCTCTGCTCTGAATTCTGTATCTATTACTATGTTCTTCCTTGTGAACTTGGGCAACTTCCTTAGCCTTTCCGTGCCCCAGCTTTGTCATCAGCAAAATAGAGCATTTTGAGAATGAAATGTCTTCTTACATTTAAAGTGCTAAGAAGAATTTCTGGAATGTAGTAAGCATTTAATACACGGGGTTTGTCCAGCAGGTATCCTGCCATATAATATGAAATATAAAGACACTCATTAAAGAAGATACAAGAAACATTGTGTAATGGACAATTACACCTTAGCCCCCTTCAAAGCAAGTACCTTGAGACCTCACACAGATCTCCCAATTGCCAGCAGTTGCCCAGTTGTATTTTCCTAACTCATTGAAGGTCTGAAATCTCTACCCTTTCAAGGTGATTTTAGTTTTGGGAAAAGTCAGGAGACACAGGGGACCAAATTTGGGCAGTAGCAGGGTTCCGGCACCTGGGTGATTTGATGTTTGTTTCGCCCAAACACTTGGCACGAGAAGTGATGCTAGAGCAGGCACATTGTCATGATGCAGTTAGTTGCCCATCACCAGCTGCCCAGAGCTGCAGCCTTCTGAATCATCGGAATAGTTTCCATGAAGGAATATTCAAGCTTAACGTAAATATGATGCAGATTCATTGCTCTATTGCTCAGTCATTTTGAATGCAAAAGCCACAGAGTACACATGCTCATTTGACAAGCATGTACTGCCCCCACTGACTAGTACGGTGAAGTCATTATTGTTCACGTATGTGCAGTCCACTCTCCTTGGCTGCTAGGTTACAGTGATGTGATACAAACCATTCTTCTTATATTAATAATGGTTTAATTTTTTTCTGGACAGACTTCATATGTCTATAATAATAATTATTATATTCAGTTTTCATAAAAATCTTGTTTGTTCTTGTTCTGTCACTCATTGTTACAGTATAAATAATAATAAGATAGAAAGATTTATCAATCTTCAATGCTTCAAGAACTACAGGATCTAAATAGGTCTTTTAACTCAATAATGGCATTTCTTAAAAATCATGTTCTTAGATGGCTGAGCTTTTTGGTATAAAATTTAAATCCACAGCCATGCTTCCCATACTGCTTAGGTAAGGATGCTCCAAAGTTAATACTGAAACTGACATATGGCCAAACTGTTGTACACAAGCCAGAAGGGAATGAAATGCCTCTTTTTTTACATTAGAATATAATGTCCTTTCATCCCTTCACTACTGATCCTGACTATGAGCATTTCTAGGAAATTGCTTCAATTTACTAGAGCAAGACTTGTATCTTCATGCCCCCTGTAATTTGTTGTGTTGTTTTCTAAATTAATATTCATATCTGCATATAATTTTATATGCCCAATTTTGTACTTTTCTTTGTTTAAGAAGATGAGAGTCCCCACTCTCAGAAATTGTATACACATCAGGTCCCACAATATCTAGATATGTCCCTTGCTCCCATATTGGCTGGTATTTCTTATCATAATTCATCTTTCTGCAATGACCTTCTTTGGTATTTAAATGGGAAGCTTATTCATACAGATAGCAATAACAAATACAAATATTCAATTTTAAGTTTTACAAAGCATTTCACACATATTATGTGATGGGTCCTCACAATAAAATGTAGATAAAGGGGATATTGATATTGCCATTCTATCACAGGTGAAACAAATTTACACATATCAATCAATGCATATAGAAACCTAAAGAGCTTCATCTGAGAACAGGTTGGTCCTAGTGCTATTTGGACATGATAGTCTATTACTGAAAATGTATTTTTTTTATCCTATGAAAAACAACTGAAAACTAATTAGAAAGAAACCAGGCTCTGCATTATATTTATCAATATTTTATTTATCTACCCTAAACTAAATTTATGCCAAAAGAATCATAAATAACAAGAGAATTGAAAAGTAAACATTAAACATATAAGGCTTGTGGAAATTAAACATATCTGGCTTATTTTGAATTTTTAAAAATGTAGTCAAGCTCTGACTGGTGTGGCTCAGTGGGTTGGCCATCATCCTGGAAATGGAAAGGTCACAGGTTCAATTCCAGTCAGGGCACAAACCTGGACTATGAGCCATGTACATGGTTGGGGGTACTTGACAGGCAGTAGATTGATATTTCTCTCTCACATAGTGGTATTCCTCTCCCTCTCTTTCTCCCTCCCTTCCCTTCTCTCTAAAAATAAATGAGCAAAAATTTTAAATTCATAACTAATTAAAAAATTAAAAATGTAGTCAAGGTTTAATTGTTAAGGTCAAGGAATATTATTTGTTTGTTTTGCTTGTTTTTTAATTTAATGGACAATCATTTAGATATATATTATCTTTAAATGATTTAAAAATATTTTAGAGGATGATTGTTTTTATTTTTAAAATAAGCTGCATAGCTGCAGAGTCCTGTAGAGAAATAGCAGCAATACCACACAAGGTGGTTAAACAGCTTATGAATTAAGCTCCATATAAGCAAATTTCTTTGTAAGTAATTTATATTGTATGGTAAACTTGTATCCAACTAGAATGGCAAATTAAAACATTAATCACATCTGTAAAATTTAGGACCTTGTGTACACAGAAAAAAATATTAGGGAAATACATTTTCTTGTATTGCTGAAATAAATATCCCACATATGGAAGTCAGTCTAATCCTTCTCATTATAATGTGGATGAAGATGAACATTAAGTCCATATAACATTTCTTCCTGAATTAGTCGATAGCTCATTTTAGTAGGTAGCACATATTTCCCAACCTGAAATGCCCATGTTCAGTCAGATTTGCAGTTCCCTTTCCCCTCGCTGCTCAGGCTTTCCATCACTGTTAGGTAACCACTGTGATTATTCCATATCACATACTGATGAGATGGCAAAACAGTTACAGGCTTTCTTCCCTGCATTAAGCAGGTTGTAAGCCATGGAAAACGAACTTACCTTGAAAATACCAAGTGTTCCAAATACCAAGCTGTAGCTGCACTGGTGCAGACAGCCTGCCAAAAGGCATCCAAGACACCAGCCTCTGTTCTCAAGCACATTTGAATCCAGCTGTTCCTCGAAAAACATCCAGCATGGTTTGATTTACTGTTCTACATAATTAGAATGTAGAGCATGAAAGACCATTGTATGTACAAGATAAGCATTCTGAATGATATTTTAAACTTTACAGAAGGTGGTGGGGTTTTGTTTGTGTGCCTTTTATTCTCATAACCAGATACTGAAATACGCATGCTGCATTTCTGGTATTAAGCCAATTGAAACTAAAAATGGGATTTGACCTTGGGTGTTGGGCACATAGTGCCCATGTTATACAAATGTTACAGAAGTGTACACTTAAAACCTATATAATCTTATTAACCAATGTTACCCCAATACATTTAAATTTAAAAATACAAGTTTTTAATGTCTATCCTATACCCACTGAATCAGAAACTTGGGGGTGGGGGTCAGCAATAAAAAATACTAAAAATGAAAGATGATTGTATGTAAAGAAAACAAAAGCAGACACATTTCCTAGTGGCATTCTATACACAATCAAAGCAGATGAAAATACCACTAAGAAAACTCTCTTGAGCCTACTACAGGAAAGAAGAAAAAATGTTTTGAAATTCTGAGTTTAAAATTAGGATGTCCTGTGAACCCAAAGGTTATCAGTTTGATTCCCAGTCAGGGCACATACCCAGGTTGCAAGCCAGGTCCCCAGCAAGGTCCCCAGCTGGAGGAATGCAAAAGGCAACCATACATTGATGTTTCTCTTCCTCTTTTCTTCCCTCCCCTTCCCTCTTTCTAAAAATAATAAATAAAATTTATTTAAAAAATAAAAAAATAGGGCTCTGGCTGGTGGCACAGTGGATAAAGTGCTGGCCTGAGAACCCAACAGTTGCTGGTTTGATTCCCAGCTAGGGCACATAAGCAGGTTGCAAGCCAGGTCTCCAGCTAGGTCCTTAGCTGGAGGCAGGTGAAAAGCAATGACATATTGATGACTCTCTCTCCCTCTCTGCCTTTCTCCCTTCCCCTCTCTCTAAAAATAATAAGTAAAATCTTTTTTAAAAATAAATAAATAAATAATAAATAAAATTAGGATGTTAGGGACTTGATTGGGATTCTAAGGAAGTATTACACTAAGAAAGTGACTGTGGTACCAGTCAGCCTTTGTTCTGAGGACACAGTGTTATTGAGAAACTAGTCCAGAAAGGCTTAAGCGGAGTCTGCACCTCCCATGGCATCCATGATACACGATGATTTTCTAATAAAAATAATTTAAAGCCTAGATTTAATTGTGTGTGTGACAGTTTAAGATACAAGCACCATAATCTCTCACATCTCTTGCAGGTTGAAAAATGAGGATAAACATGGTAAATACTGAAAAATTTGGTAATATTAGATGCTTTTGGCTCTATGATAAATCAACCCCATTATTTCACAAAATTAAGTGAAGACTTTTGCTTGTTATTCTGTACCTAGTTATTGAGAAGAAATAATTTATCCTTAAAATAGCTAATATTGTTCTCTCAAAGGAGATACTATATTGCCCAGAACCTACACTTCATGAAAACATATTACATGATCATGATTTGAGTAATATATTAAATGTTAAGTTTTTGTTGAATCAACAGAAAACATTAGATTTTCAGTGAGTTTCTAATCATATGTTTCTTTTTATTTCTTTTTTTTTTCACCTGAGTGTTTTTTTTGTTTTTTTTTTTCTTAATTTTATTTCATTGTTTTTAGAAAGAGGGGAAGGGAGAGAGGCTGAGAGGGAGAGAGATATCAATGTATAGTTGCGTTTCACCTGCCTCCAGTCACAGACCTGACTGGAGACCTGGTTTGCAACCTGGTTATGTGCCCTGGCTGGGGAATCGAACCTGCGACCTTTGGGTTAGCAGGCCAGCGCCTTATCCACTGTGCTACCAGCCAGGGCTAATCATATGTTTCTTTTAATTCCACATTCTTTCCTTGAAATGTAAACCACTCAAAGAGTTATGAGAAACAAAAAAGGAAAACCTTTTTTCTAAAAAAAAAAAAGATTCCCCAAAAGAGACACCATCTTTAGAACTCTAAGATACTGGGGGTTTTAAATATTATGAAGCTAACTTGTGTAATATAAGAAAGTGGGGTTCCAGAAGGAGACACCCCAAGGCGTGCCTCTGAGGCACACAGATTGTTCCGAGTTTAAGGCAACTTGGAACTACTTGCTCAGGAGAAAATTTCACCTTTGTAGCCTTAACTGATTAGAAGAACTCGAATTAAAGGCACTGCCCCTATGAGATTATCAGCAACAACCTTTACAACCCACCTATATGAGAAGGCATATTCTTATTTACTAAATATCTGCTCTTCTTATCATCCTGAATTGACCCTTTGAAGTCCCAAGGTACACTACTTCATCCAACTTATACTGTCTTATAAACTTCACTCTCCCTTTCTATCTCTGAACGTCTGCTGCACGTGGGGTCTCTGAGCCTCTCATGCGTGTAGGGTTCCTGTACACATGCATTAAATTTAATTATTTTCTCTTGCTAATCTATCTTCTTTCAATTTGATTTAGACCAGCCAGAAGAGCCTTAAGTGTAGAGGAAATTCTGTTCCTCCCCCATAAGAGTTAAACAGTGTATGGACTGTAGCTTATTATATTGTATACTAATATGACATTAATTTATTAATTTTCCTTGGACATATTTCATGATCAAACAGTAATGTCTTATAAGTAGCAACAATGTTGAAGGCCTGTTTTTGCCTGAAGTACACACTCACTTCAGCTTATATTTTAGCCTTTTATATTTATAATTTATAGAGAATCAGGTGGAATATTTTTTCCAAATGTCCCTTTCTATTTTTTAATAGTTATTTTAGATTTCATGGTACTCTTTGTATAATTATGTAAAAATTCTCACTAATCTGTATATATGACACCAAAACACTTAGCTTTGTACAAAAATATTCAGCCAAATTTTGGGTTAATATTACTTAAAATAAAATGCCTTTCACATTATTTTATCTCAGCAAGCAATTGTTTTAACAGCAGATATCATTATCTTGATCCTGCTCTAAAACCTATTCCTATAATCCCTGGATTTCTTTATTTCATTATTTTTTAGAAAAAGGGGAAGGGAGAGAGGCAGAGAGGGAGAGAGACATCAATGTATGGTTGCATTTCACCTGCCCCCAGCCACAGACCTGACTGGAGACCTGGTTTGCAACCTGGTTATGTGCCCTGGCTGGGGAATCAAACCTGCAACCTTTGGGTTCGCAGGCCGGTGCCTTAACCACTGTGCTACCAGCCAGGGCTTAATCCCTGGATTTCTTAATCAATACATATTACCACATAGATTCCCTAATATATCTTGTATAATTTTAAAGACTCCTTTATTAAGCGCTAAGCATTATGAGTGATACTGATATATGAATTAAGGCATATAGTCACATGTGGAAATTAAGGAAGAGGAGGAGGAAGTTAAGGAGGAAAAGGGAAGAAGAATTTAGAAACTGCAGAAATTAGCTTCAAAACAGGATAGTGATTGCCAAAACAGAATCCACATTCTGAGATGCTCAACAAAATCAAAACATGTAAATTCTAAAGTCAAACACTCCAGATAACACTACACATCATAACCTCTTTTAAAGTTTCATAGATTAATATTCCAATACATATTAAAAACTCTGCCAATTCTACAAGAAAGAAACAAGTTTAACCTTACTAATGCAATAGTAGGCAAGGAGACATACCACCTAGATCCCCTGGATGAGAGCATATGCTCCCAGCTACAGGAATTAGATCCAACAGAGAGCCCCAGCCTTCAGCTGCTGGGCAACACCCAAATGGTGTTTGGGCCAAAAATCCCACCATTCTGGCCCAATACACAACATCCTGACAAGCAATCCTCGTTCACCAATAAGCTTCCACGTTTGTTGATGTTTTGTCTCAACTTGCACGGCCTTCCCACTTCCGCCTCAGCCCAGTCTTGCTTAGTCCCCTTCCCTTAACAAGTTTTAATCTTCCAAACTCTGCTCACAGTCTGATTCTACCCAACCTGAAACAACTACCTTTCAAATGCTGGGGAGGATGCGGAGAAAAGGGAGCACTAGTGCACTGTTGGTGGAAATGCAAACTGGTGCAGCCACTATGGAAAACAATATGGAATTTCCTCAAAAAACTAAAAATGCAACTGCCTTTTGACCTTGTGATTCCACTGCTAGGATTATACCCAAAGAGTCCTGAAATATCAATTTGGAAGAACCTAGGCATCCCAATGTTCACAGCAGCACTATTTACAGTAGCCAAGTGCTGGAAACAGCCTAAGTGTCCATCAGTGGATGATTGGATCACAAAACTTTGGTACATTTACACAATAGAATACTACACAGCAGTAAGAAAGAAGGAACTCCTACATTTTGAGACAGCATGGATTGGATAGAACTAGAGAGTATCATGCTTAGTGAAATAAGCCAGTTTGTGAAAGACAAATACCATAAGATCTCCCCTAATATAGGAAACTAGTGAATAAAACAAACAAACAAGCAAAATTGAACCAGAGGCATGGAATCAAGGCACAGACTCAGTGGCCAGAGGGGAGGGAGAAGGAAGAAAAAGAGGGAAAAAAGAGGAAGGGTCTAGTCAAGGAACTAGTATATATAAATGACCCATGAACATGAACAACAGGGTGGGGATTGACTGTGGGAGAAGGGATGGGGAGGGTGGTGCAGGGGAGATCAATGGTCAAAGGGGAATGGGACAATAGTAATAGTACAACAATAAATTAATTCAAAAAAAGAATTTAATTTGACTACATGATGCATTCCTCAACACCTGTTTTGGGGAAAGCTGAAATAAGGGTTTGGAGGCAAAGACCATTTTCTAAGACTAATGAATAGGTTGCACTGAATCTAACCTGAAAATAATTTAACTCTTGACCTCTGAACCCCTGAGTCCTCCAGCAGAGAAATAAATGGGCTTTTCTTTTCTTCAGGTTTTGTCATTTTATTGCTAGTTGTCTGGAATTTTTTTCTCTTGAATTGGAGTTATCATTTTGTGACATGATTAAGTCCTTAAAAGATAATACAAATTGATTTGAAGAATTAATATGCTTTCAGTTGCTCTTAGGATCTACAGTGTAAGATCAGATAGTTTGCTCTTTTAGTGAAGAATGAGCTCTGACACATAGCACTTATTTCTTTTTTCTTTTTTTCTTTTTTAATATTTTTATCATTTTTAGAGAGTGAGGAAAGGAGAGAGGCAGAGAGGGAGAGAGACATCAATGTATGGTTGCCTTTCACCTGCCTCCAGCTACGAACCAGATTGGTGACCTGGCTTACAACCTGGTTATGTGCCCTGGCTGGGAAATGAACCAGTGCATTTATTTCTAAAGAGTAAATGTAACATATTCATCCTTGTTACTTTATAAATCTCAGAAAAAATATTGAGCATTGACCAAAAATACTATTAAAATACAAAATGCTTATCTCCACTAAAACTACTTTGCATCCTTCTATCCCTAACTGATCACTAATTAGAATCAGAGTTTAGGGCTCTTCAGTTCACTATAGTAAAGCGAGTTCCTGCTTTGATGATTAATTCTTGTATCTAACTTCATTATTTCAGTTTAAAACATTTTCATTTCAATTCTACAAAATATAACATCCAAGCATTCATATTTCACAGAAATACATTATTATCATCAAATGTGGAATATTTGACCTAAAGTTAAGACATTTTAATAGATGTGAGAAAAGTTAAAAAGATAAATCTTTGTTAGAACAAATTAAAATTCTTGCATTCTATTACTTTTCAATATGCATAGGGAGAAATTTTTCATTTTTCCTTATTTTGAAATTTAGATAGGCTATTCTATGACAAGAAAAAGACAAGAAGTCATAGATAGAGGTTAAGTATATATTTAGTAAATTAAAAATATGGTTGCACTTAGGGTTTGAAATCAGATAAATTTTAATGATTGTTGTTTTAAGGACATGTTTTGGAATTTTCAATTCTGAAGTTAATTTGTGGTTATGTATGAGATGGTTTTCTTTAAATGCTTAATGAAATACTTCACTAGTATATTTTGGTAAATACGATAAGCACTATTACCGTTGCTAGGTAATAATAGATGTGTTCTATTTCCAAGCTATACATACATTTATTAAGCATAAACACATTATACAAAGCCAGAGTTTAAAGCCAAAAGTAAACAAAGAAATTAAAATAACTAAAGACTACCCAAAAAACCCACCCACAAAATAAAAATGCATGAGCTTTGACCATGTTACCAGAGTAGGGAAGGTAGGGAGGTGATAAATTGCTATTTCTCCCATATCAGTAAAACTTCAATTTTATTTCAAATTTGGAGAAAGGTGGAGCTTTAAAACTTCTAACACATTTTTTTAGGAGTGCAAAAAGGAATGTTAAGTGGTTTTCCTCAAGTTCAGAGCACATAGTTTTCTGCTGCAAGGTGTACCAGTAATTCGGTTGCAAGTAAGCTAATGAAGAAATTAAATCACTTGCCTTTTTCTTGTCTTTCTTAAAGAGGTTGCATTTTGTGCTGACAGTGCATAGCTGATAAAATAGCAATTTTTGAAAATCTCTCTCATTTAGCTACTCTCAGAACCCCTGCTGACATCACTGACATTTTCTCCAAATATGCAAATACTGTAAGTCACTTTCTAAGATGCATGCATATATTTCCAAAAATGTTATTATTTTATGATCAACTAGGCATAAATGCAGAGGCAGACTAGTTTGCTGGCTTTGTAATGCCACATTCATGAAATGACTTTTTTTAAATGAGATTTCGTAGGAATCTGTCACAGAGCCTCGTAGATCTTTAAAGGTGAGTAATTCCTTTTATATAGAGTGGGGGTTATCTTAAGGCTTTCCCATTATATAAACATAAAAATAGGAGTAAAAGCCCCTAAGCTCAGCAAACTTAAATACCTGGGTGACAATGGCAATATTATTGTTAAACTCAACACACAACTTTTGAAATACAGTGCACATGCAGTAGGCATGAATACTATCTTATTTAAATGTCTGTATTAAGCACAACCACTCTCTGCTAAAAATGGGGAAAAAACAAACAAGTCATATTCATCAAAGTAATTGTGTAGGTACTTTCAGTACCAAAATGCCTAGAATGAAGGATTGAACTGCTAACGGCAGCAGTGACAGCCATGAATCATGGTAGGCTACTCCGGGGCCTTTACCACCATAAAACAAAAGATGTAGATGAAAAATGCTGCAATTAAGTGATTTGATTTCTGCCCCCTTTTTCCTACTGCATTCGTGCATGGCTGCACAGCAAAGATTGATGGGAAAAATTACTCTACGTGATCTCTGACAGAGCCTTGGAACAATTCTATAAGGGGGAAACATACAAATCAAACCAGCTTTCTTGTATTCAAACAAAATAATACATATAATGCAAATACTTTAGCCTATATCCAAAGCACCAAAATTTGCATGCACACATAAATTGTTGAGAAATGCTCTGCTATCAAAACCAAACTCATGGATTTTCCAGCTAGTTGGGTTATACTGATATTTGTTTAAATAAATATTCAATCAGTATTGCCGAGTGGCATCCTCAATATGTCTGTGCACTGAGAACAAATTATAGATACAAATTTGTGGAGGTAAAACATTCTTATCTTTTATATCAATAAATTATTAATGAAAATACACACAAAATAAAATAATAAAAAATTTCACTGACTATTCAACTCCCTTGTCATTATAGTCATTTAGAAGGACATTTTTAATGGATATTCACAGCTCAGCTGGGGTTCTACATACAAAAGAATCATACTTGAATATCAGGGAGTATTTTATAGTGGTTAGGGTGTATGTTTAAAAGATGTTAAATTTGCAAAATCCACTGAATAGAATAAACAATGCTGCTAATATGAAGAAAGAATAATTTCTATTATCAGAGGCTAAAGTAAAATTATAGGGATTTCATATCCTGAGAGGAGAAGGTCACTCAATTTCAGGTTGCTGTAAGAAATGTACAGTTAATTTAACTTGAATTCATGCAGTGGAGTTGCCCCCTCCATTGGAAGGAAGGAATCCTGTGTATACCTGAGTTTGTTATGTGCATTGAAGCTGTATGTAAAGACTGCTAGTACTGTGATGTCATACTGGGTAATTCTCACATTCTATCTGTAAACCTTTACATATCTTCTTTCAAATATTTGGGTAACTTAAACAAGGAGCTGCATGCAGTTTCTGCAAAAATAGTTAGCATTATCAGCGCTACTAATGATTTCTGTCTAGTAAGGACCCTATAAAAATACATTCTACCAAAACTGGTATTTTACTATGGCTTTTCCAGGAGTTACCCTTTAAAAAATGTGTAGCTATTCCTTATGTGCCTAATTGTTGTGAGTTTTTATTATCTATCAAAACAATAAAACCTAAGGGTCCCAAGGCCAGGACTCATTAGTGGATTCTGACTTTAATAATGGGGAAATCTGTGAAATGCTATCTTGGTTTGATAAAATATCACAGACTTGGAAATCAGAAAACCTGGGTTCACTACTAATTAATATTAGGTCAAACCATATGAAATTGCTGTTTTGGTAGGTCAAAAAAGGTTGACTATCACAATTACAAGTGATTCAAGCTATTCTAGTTTGGTACAGGGTAAGCTCTCAGTTTCTATGTCTTCAGGTATAAAGTGGGCAAAGTGACCATTTATAATTCTTAAAATAGGTACTTAATATGCTTTAGTCAAATTTATATTTTATCTTCATCGCGTTAGTAAATAATTCATCTACTTTACCAATAATTGCTAAATATCAATAATTATTATTAATTCACCAAGAATCTTAAGATTAACTTACACATTAAGTCTCAAGTATTTAGTTTGTATTAAGGTAAATCTAACTCTAGAATAAATGTATTCAGTAAAAATTCCTTAAAAATTCATTTAATCACTCCATTTATAGATGAAACAGTAGTGTATTGGGACAAGTGAAAAAAATTATTTTATTTTTAGTAGATCATCTCTTTTTGTATAAAAATAGGGATTATAAAAGTAGGAAAATCATGTCTTAAGGCCAAATGAAAATTTAAACAGAATAATAATACATGTGTTTTATGAACTTAAAATTTGGTTCTGAGCTCCTTGAAAGACTAAATAAAAAGGAAAAGATTTTTTATTTTATGTCTCACCTTTTATATTTGAGTCTTAAGGTCACAAGTCTTGTGATCTAATTCATTTAGATATTCTGAAGTAATCTCTTTTTCCTATTCACCATTTCTCTTCTGCAATGAAATTTTGGCAAGCAAATAATAGATCAATGTAGAAAGCTATATTCTATTAAGAACTGCCATTATTACATTGCTGAGTTTTTTGTATATTGGGAAATGGGGGTGTATGTGAAAACCCTTGCAACGTAACCATACATTGAAAAGAGGGGTAATATAGCCTTCAAATACTTAACCTCCCAAAAGCAGTTCAATTAAGTATTTTTTGTAAAAATTAAAAAAATATGTAGTCTTAAGAGTTTTAGATAGTTTCAACAGTTTCAATGATAGCATCTACTAAAATATAAAAACATGAAAAAATGACTTCTTATTCTTTTTATGTTTTTCAATAGTGTATAGTTGACATACAATAAACTGAATTTTAAAGTATATAATTTGGTAAAACTTTGAATCTGCATATACCCATGAAACTATCACTACAATCAAAATAATGAACACACCTGTCACAACCCTAAGTCTCCTTGAGTTCCTTTGTAATCTTCGCTTGTCTCTCCTCTCCTCCTACTGATCTGTTGTCTGTGACTGTACAGTAGTTTGCAATTCTATAATTTTATATAAATGAAATTATATAGTATTTCTCCATATGTGTCTGGTTTCTTTCATTCAGTATAATTATGCTGAAATTCATCCATGGGGTTTGTATTTATCAACAATTCACTCCTTATCTATGCTGAGTATGGTTCCATTGTATGGATCTAGCACTTAAAAAAAAAAAAATCTGGCCCCTTCGGCAAACCCAAAGGTCACTGGTTTGATTCCCATCCAGGGCACATAACCAGATTGCAAGCCAGGTCTCCAGCCAGGTCCATAGCTGGAGGTAGGTGAAAGGTAACCATACATTGATCTTTCTCTCTCTCTCTGACTCTCTTCCTTCCCCCTCTCTATGGAAATATTAATGAATAAATAAAATCTTTTAAAAAATTTGTTTACCTGTTGATAGACAATTGGGTCACTTATTGTTTGGGCTAAATACAAATAAAGCTGTTACAAATAGTTATGTTTTCTATTCATACAGTTAAGAAAATGAAAAGCTACAGACCACTAGAAAATATTTGCTAAACATATATTAATAATAATGGATTAAAAATAAATAAATAACTCCCAAAATCAATAATAAAAAATCAAAAACTCTTAGAAATGAATAAAAGACTTAAATACCTTAACAAAAAAGTTATGCAGATGGCAAAGAAGTGCACATAAAGATGCTTAAAATCATTAGTCATTAAGGGAATGTAAACTTAAAACACAGTAAGATACTACTATTGGAATGACTAAAATTAGAACATGTCCACGTACCAAGTGTTGGCAAGACTGTGAAGGAATTAGACATTTCCATGCAATACTGCTAGGAATTCAAAATGTTATGACCTGCCCTGGCTGGTGTGGCTCAGTGGATTGAGCTCTGGCCTATGAACCAGGGGGCCTCTGGTTCAATCACTAGTCAGGGCACATGCCTGGGTTTGGGGGCCGGGTCTCCAGTTGGGGGCTTTTTCTCCCTCTCTTTATCCCTTCCTTCCCCTCTCTCTAAAATAAATAAATCTAAAACTAGATAGATAAATAAATAAATTGTTATAACCTCTTTGGGAAATATATAAGCAGTTTCTTAAAAAGTTAAAGATATACTTATCTTATCATTCTGAAATGAACAGTTGTTAAACTGATTTTATTAAACTATCATTAGCAAGCTTGAAACTAAGAGAAAAGATTATGCGTAGCATAATCTCTATTAATACTTACTTTCTTATCCTTCAACAATCCAGACTTTAAATACCACCTATATGCGACTGACTTCCAATTTAATGGCCTTTCCATTGAACTCCAAATTTGCATCTCCAATGCTTACTTGAGTAGCCCATCAAAACTAGGTCTCATCAAGGTTTTCCCATCTCAGGAAATGATACTACTCTCTACCTAGTTGCTTAACCAAAAATTCTAAGAGTCATACCTGATACCTTCCCATCCCTCACTACTCCCCATACTGCCCCCCACATCCAATTCATCATAATCTGTCCAGGTCTCTTTACTTCCATGAATACTTCTCTAATTCAAATTTCCATGGTCTCTTATTATATTGCTAAAATATATTTCTAAGAGCTTTCTTTAAATTCACTCAAAATCCTCACCCCTACAATCCATTATTCTTATAGCAGCCAGAAAACTCTTAAAAACTTAAACCAGGTAATATCACTCACCTTCCTAAAACTCTTCGATGGCTTTCCTTTGCACTTTCAATGAGATCCAAACTCCTTACCATAACCTACATCATCAAGTTTCTGGTTTAATCATACTCAAATCTCTCACTGCTCCAGACACACTGGACTTCTTTATGTTCTTTAAACACTTTAAACTCATTTTTACATGTGGGACTTTGCATCAGATTTAGTGGCCCCAGATCTCTTTATTTTTTATGTCAGAGTCCTTTTTGTCATTCAGCCATCATCAGTCCAAATATCTTCTCTCTCCTGAATTCTCTCTGACTACTAAATCAAAATTAGCATTCCTCCATTATCTCTTATACCATTGTCTCATTCCATCACCATGGTATTTTATTATTTTATTTCCCTGTGCACTGTCTTTCCCAATTTCTCTTTGACTTTGTTGATATTGTCAAAGTAGTGAAATCTTGTCAATATTGTTCATTCTAGATCCCTATGGTCTTGAAGAGTGCTTGGCAAGTGGGGGGAGTCAATTAATCTTTAATGAATTCTTTGTGTAAGATATTTACATGGAATGTGAAACTATTTTACTCATCAAATTTATGCATTTGTCTTTTTATTTGCTTAATTTATGAGAAAAATATTCAAAAGCCGAGGTTAAAAAATGAAAACAAAGAAAGCACTAAACTTGAAGCAAAATTTTGTCATAGAATAATAGTTCTTATACCTTTCATTTTAACTAACTCTAAGGTTAGAGAACTGTCACTTGATATGGCAATCATTCTGGGGAAGAACACTAAAGCATAACACAGGCACTCGTACTCCAGTCTTCTGTCTCCATTAATCAAGTTTATAGCAGCCACATGTAGCACTACCAGATGCTGGAATTTTTCGTGCCTAGAAAATCTTCACTTCATACCTGATACTTACAAACTGGGTGGGAGTTGGGGTGTACATGGGTAGTTACACTATTGCCCTGTAATTCAGAGGGGATTAAATGAAAAGCTCTTTGGCCAGCTCCTATAGTCCCAGAAACAAATACCTGCTTTGATTAGTGCTAGGAGTTTTGAATATCATAGAATTTTATCAAACACACACAAAAAATGGTGGAACCCTACAAAAAATAACTTTTTATTTCAGTGGATAATAATTCTCAGTGATGACCATACTCTGGGACATTGACCCTTTCCATTCAAAATATGGATTAATGTAACATTCAAAAGAAAAGAAATGACCCTATCATACAGAAGATATGAAAAATGGAACCAGCAAAATCAATGAACCTAAGTAGCATGTTGGCCATGGCAGAGTTTTTAAGTAAAAAATCTTCCTGAAAGTACAACCAGCAACAGAGCACACAAGCTGGAGTGGAGAAGGAAGAAACACAGAGCAGAAACATACAGTGACCACAGGGAAAGTAAAAGCAAAATGGATATGAAGAGAGCCCAAGGCAGTGGCCTTAGAGGAAGTGGTGGGAAAATAATGGGGACAGTTCAGTTAGTGTACCATTTCCAGAGAGAAGTTGGGTAGGCAAAAGGGGGAGAAGGGCTAGCAGTGAAAGCAGCAAAGACCTTGAAGGGTCAAAATTGAAACACTATGAATAGGCAATAGCAAATTTCCCCCCAACCCCATGGGAAAAACTGGGCTAAAATAGGTCTAGTGAGAAAAACCAAGCATAATTCATTGTATGATGAAAGTTTAAAAGGAGGAGGAGAAATTAGAACCTATACTACACCCTGTTATGTTTAACTTAATTGATTCACAAATATGCCATTAGTTTGTTCATGGTGTAAAATCTGTTTATCCATTATATAAATCAGATTTTAAATTTAAGCCTTAATTCATAAACTTTATGAGATAATTGGCTATTTCCAGTAGATTTTTGAATACAATCAAGTGCCATAAAGAAAGAGTGAACTCTCCTTGATTTGATTTGCTATAACTCATCTTTCCTAACAGAGTGGATGGAGAAAGAAGAGTAAGTTGAAATATTGAAAAGGCATGAATATGAATGAAGTAAAAATTCCAAAATTACATGGGAAGTAAACAACGTTTCTTATCCTTAATATAGAACCAATATGTCGTATCTTATAGGAAGTACCGATAGGGGTAGAAAAAAAGTAGACCGGTTATACTTAGAGACAACTAGTAGCCTATACTCACTGAGTGGTTGAGAGGTAGTCCCTTTCTCCCAGGTTTTTGAGTGCTTATAGAGGAAAGAGAAAAATGAATCTAGTCAGCCCTAATAAAAGAATATTAAAAGAAAAGACATTTCATTCGTTGATATCCAAAAAATAACTTTAAAACATACAAAATCTTACATGGATGTATGCCTGTTCCCCCATATTCTTTGCAACTATATTCCCAAAGAATAAACTGTAGAGTATCTTTTCTCAGATTCCTTAGTAAATACGTCCTGACTATACCTTTCAGACAGTCTTTGAAACAGTAAACAAGACCTAAATTATATCAATTAATCTACCCACCTCTCCATCAACTTACCACCTATTTATAATCTATCTAAATCTAACTATTGTATAGACCATATAGCTACAAAAACCAAGCGGGTAAGATGGAATTGCTTTAGAATTGGAGAATATGAATATTTATTTAGAATCATACTTCAAACAAGAGCTATAGATTATTTTATTTTCTATAATTGCCTACTAAAAGCTCCAAACTGTCTCAAAACATTTTCCTTTTTATGTAGTCAAATTATACCAACTCAGAAACATAAAAACATACTCAATATTCACTCAACAGGAATCTATTAAAAGTTTCCTTTATAAAGGATTTGCTTGGACCTATGCTAAGATATGTTATTCCCTTGGAGAGCAAGAAAAGAACTTTGATCACATTCTATATCCCGTAAACTAAGATATAACATTTATATCCCCAATGTGAATTTGAAGCCCCCAAGATAAAATTAGAGTTTTGATCTCAGATTATTCCTCAAAACTATTTAAGCTTTACTCTTTTAATGCATTCTGATATCTAAAATTTAAGGTCTTCAGTAACTTTAAATAGATTTAATGCAAAAAAATGTTACTCAATTAGTTTTTCTTAGTATTTTTGATCTACAATATTCAGAGTTCTTAATAATTTTTTTAAATGTACAAACTCAGGGATTTCATACTACAAAGTTTCTTTTACTAAAAATTAAAAATATGGCTGTATTCATTATAATTTGATAGGTCATATGATATAATTACTGTTTTTAAGTTCATAGGTCTTAAAATCTGATGTAAATGGCTTCAGGGAAATAATATTTTAGTTTCTACAATTCATTATTTTAAAATTTGCTATACGGTATCAGAAGTTAATCTGAGAATCAGCCAAAATCCACAGTTATTCCAGGCAACCAGTTTAAATGTACAATAAAATATATAATGTCATTTTATCTTAAACATTTACTAATTGTAAATTATATACTAACCAATCTTATATGAGTAAATGTATAGTGCTAAAATTTGACTCTTTAAAACTAAACATGTTTAAGAGAGCATATAACAAACACTCAGATCAATATTTTAATATTTCTAGAGTAGAAATAAGTATAAATGAAACTGTATTGCTTGATGTCTGCAACTTCTGAAATATACTTCTATGAATTAAACAAATTTCCTTTATTTCATTTTTATCATCAGTTCTTACATGCATTTAACTATAACTTTAGTTCACCAGGAAAAAGTCCATAGTTTACAACTATTTTTAACAATAGTAATTAACTTACTTGAAAACGACTCTGCCTTCCTTCTAAATAAATTAAACACAAAGAACTCTGAATGCTGGTCTACAAAATAATAAAAATTTTAAATAATAATTATCTTTGTCTTCCTTCAAATAGTGCATAGGCATGATGACTAAATTCATTAAATCCAGGATAATACATCTAAATTATAAAATATAGGCCCCTAATTTGCACAACTGAAGTTAAGAGTGATAGATTAGCATTATTAGAAAGATTTACACATACCTTTGACGAGAAATATTAACAACATTAATAGCTACCATTTCTGTGCCTACTAAGTCCCAAGCCTTATCCTAGGCCCTTCACATATATCATGATTAATAGTCATAACAACCCTGCAAGATATAGGGTATTTTCTCATTTTTACAGCTGGTACAACTGTGTTTCAGCTCAGGTAAGCACTTCCCTGAGGCTGAACAAGTGGAAGAGCTGGAATTCAAACTCAAAGCTCTATCCCTTCTGTCCTGGAACTTTGACTTTATTCATCTCTGATCAACTATGTGCAAAATATGCTTCCTAAGTTTTCAAAATTTATTATCAATTTAAATGCTTTCAAATGTAACAATGTGACAACAAATCAGCCACAGGCTTCATTCAGGTAGTGAGACATCTGAGACCACATTGCTATTAACAGTGCCCAAAGTTTGAATTTTAAAAATTCACTGTTTATAGTATAATTATATTAGAGAGAGAGGTGATTTCAATTTGATTTTCAAACATCTGTTTAAGATTGCTTTTGAAAAACATAAAGTAGCTGTACTATGATAACCACTGTAATAACCACCCCAATGAAAAGTAACGCTTATGCTTAATAAGAATATACACATTTATTAAATGTTTAGTATGGGTGGCTAAGTGCTTCAAAAGCATTATTTAATTTTACAACAACCTCGTAAAAATGCTATTATCATGATTTTGCAGGTAAATAAAGTGGAACACTTAGGCATTAAGTAGTTTGCCCCAGCCAGGCTGCTAATGAGTAGAAGGGCTAAGTTTAGATTCCAAACGTGCCTATGTCCAAAGTCCAACACTCACCACTATACTAGCCTGTCCTGTATAGAGGGGGACCCAAAATTCCCAGAATTTATTTATAAAAATTATGCATTTATTTACATGTTTAAACTTTAGTCACCTTCACAGTATTCTCCATTTGATGTAATACATCTATAGAGACATGTTTTCCACTATTCAAAACAGTTTTTGAATTCATCAAATTTGATGACTTTTAGTGCTTCTGCCATTTTGAGGTTTCACCTCTACCACATCAGCAAAATGTTTCCCTTTAAGGACTTTCTTTGTCTTGAGAAACAACAAAAAATTTGAGGGGAGATTGGGTGAATAAGAAGGGTGGGGCGGGGGGCGGGGAGGGTCCCGTCACTTTTGGTCAAAACTGCTGGACACGCAGCACAGTGTGGGCAGGTGTGCTTGTAAATCACCCATCTCAAAATGGGCAACTGCATTAAAAGAGTCTTTCAAAAGGTTCACTGAAGCTGAAAGCAGTCTCTCACAACAAAGCCAGCCAGCAGGTACACTGATACAGATGGGTTCCTAGAACACTCACTTAGTAGGGACAGCCAGTAGTACAAGGGGCCCACCTGCAGAAGATGATTTCATTTTGGGGGATACCCCCTTGTAGAGCGGCCTTTAGAAGTGGACTACACAAGGTCTAGAGTGTGGGCCTGTGATGGTATATATCAGCAGGTTGAGCCCACACATGAAAAAGGAAATGGCTGCAACTGTGTCTTTGCTGACTGCTCCTTTAAACTCTGAGAATTCATTTCTTCACTTCGAGTGGACTGTGTGTATTATATAATTGCTAAGATACCCTAAAGGAGTAAGCTTATGTAGACCTTATGAATGTATTTAATTTATGTGACTGAACAGTGCTACTAAAAATACAGCTGAAGGTGTGCTGTTGTTTTGCTATTATTTCTATCTCTCCCTATAGGCATTATAGAGGTTTTCAGAGTGAGCAGAGTGTAATCATAGAGAACTGGACTCCTGTCCCAGCTCTACTAAAGTCTGTGTGACCTTGGGGGATTGGCTCAAATTGTCTATGTTTCAGCTTAACTCATAACATGAATAATCGTGTGAGGAAAAAATAAATGTAAAAGTGCTTGGCACAAAGTAACTAAAAAGGAATTAACTATTACTTTATTATCAAGTGGAAAGATTGTGTTATACAAGTTATGTTAAATTGCAAAAAAAACTCTCAAGAAAAAAATAGGACAAAATGTTCACTGCTAGTATACTCTGGATGAATTTTTAAATTATATTTATTTATGTATAGGTGAATGTGTATTACACACCTATGTGTATATGTGCCTATGTACACACTTAGCTGATATTAAACATCTACTTAAATATTCATTTTTTACACACACTTTTGCCTCATTTTTTTCAGTGGTTTCAGACGGCATGGTTGACAGGATCGACTCAGATTTAGATAGAATGATAATATGCAAAAGCACACAGAATTCTCACATGTATAAATGCTGTGTGGTTATTTTAAGACATTTTGTGGAAACCACTAAAGTGGTGGGGACGGGACAATGATGCATCAACTGAATTAATCACTATCATCACTCTTCTAAAGAAAAAACAAAGCAACTTCAGCACACTCAATCATCATGAGCATGGAGAGAATGGAGCCGCATAAAACCAAGGCTGGGTCCCTGTTCTCTGGTAGATGTATTAAAAATTTGCAGCCATTGATGGAAGACTTGCCCCACAGTTCTCAAACTCTGAAATCCCTATTTATAAATACTACAGAGGAGCATTTTAGTTTACTTGGTTTTCTGTTTTTTATTTCTGTTTGTTTGTTTCCTTAAAAATAGAAAATGCAACTGTTTTTATAGAACTGTGGACAAACCAGCAACCAAACATTTGAGCCTGTCAAGGAAAAGTTTTTTTACCTGCTGGCAAGAGAAGAAATTATAAGGTACTAAGTGCCAAAGATGCACAGTAAGGAAAGGTAGCTTTCTTTTCTTAAATGCTGGCAAGTCTAAGATATGAGGCTAAGTCCAACCAAAACTCAGCCATAAGTATGGGGGGAATTCTATGGCAACTGGCTTTTGATATTTTTTCCTGGAGATAGTTGTTTGCTTCTGATCCAAATGCATTTCCGGCCTTGGACTGTTAACTTAAGGGTAACCCAGGTATCAAAAATGTTTAAAAAGGGCTATGAGGAACAGGAGTAGCCTCCACAGACTCCACATTGACTTACTTCAGCAAGAACATGAAAGGTGATGTGATCATTTCATCTCAAGGGCTTATATATTCCCCTAACCATTGAATTAGCCACAGCCTGATATTTTGCCCAGTGATTGAGTTAAAAATATAGAAAAATGTAAAAACTAGGCCCTGGCTGGTGGCACAGTGGATAAGGTACTGGCCTGCAAACCCAAAAGATACTGGTCCAACTCCCAGCCAGGGCACATAACCAGGTTGCAAGTCACGTCTCCAGCCAGGTCCATAACTGGAGGCAGGTGAAAGGCAGCCATACATTGATGTCTTTCTCCCTCTCTGCCTCTCTCCCTTCCCCTCTCTCTAAAAATAACAAATAAAATCTTTTTAAAAATCATTACATTATTGCTGGAAGGAAATGGATAGTAAACAATACAATTAGACAATTTATAAATAGATTAGAAATAAATGGCTGATACTGGGGATTTTTTAAATTTATATTATTCCTCTTTCCCTTTCTTTCTCATATATATATATATATATATATATATATATATATATATATATATAGTCACCTTATGAGATATTTTTCTTCTCATTAATATTTATATATATATATACATACACACACACACACACACACACACATATATATATATATATATATATATGCCATATCACCTTATGAAATATTTCTCTTCTCAGAGAACACTTTGCAAATTGTTTGCTATAGATCAATGTGGGGCTTGCCACTACAGACCACAAACAAACATAATACTGCAAAGACGGGATATGCTGAAGCAGCAGCTATTAATAATTTCTCACATACATGTGTGAGAGGAGAAAAAGAAAAATGGGTTAGTGCATTCTAGTTCATTCACAGAGCTTTGGGAATTAATTACACTTATGTTGCTCAATACTAACATTTGAGGATTAGGAAACAAATATTGGGATATAAATATAAGAAGTATATCTATTATTTTATCTTTGTAGTTACCTAGATTTATATAATATGTACATCTTTATAATATGTATACATTTAATATTTATGTATAATATATATCTGTATTATGTACACATATATTACATATGTGTATAATAAAGGCTGTTTCATTTTATAGGAAAGAAGAAAATAAAAGTAGATAAGCTGCTTTTAAACAAAATCATCAAAATATATTGCATATGTTCTATCTGGAGGGTATGATTCAAATTATAGATATCAGAGATAGAAACAGTCTTCTGTTTATACCATGTGAAACAGCAGAGAGATGATCACTAGCTTTTGTTTTGGTTCCAATTCATTTTTTTTTTCAAGAAGTGTAATTAAAAACTGCATTAATGCCACCAATTATGGCCTCCAAGGGACCAGAAACCCCATGTTACTCCGTGATGAAACACAACTGAGCTGCAAACATCCATTTACCATTATAATACTCATTAATCCTGCCAAAAACAACTCATTACGGGACTTCAAGGAAATCATCTCATAGGCAAACAGCACAGAATCTGCCACTGCATTCCTCTCAGCAGAGCTACAGAGGTGGAAACTGTTCGGTATCACTAATTTACAATACTGAAAATTATGGCTTTGCTTTTATCTAGCCAAGACCTTTATGTGAAAGAACTAGGCTAAACTCTCACCTTTCAGGAAAATTCTTAATAAAGAAGTACGTTTGACTCAAAATCTCAACAAACTAAGCCTAAAAAATGCTGATGAACATCAGTACCATCAGCATTTTTCTTTTTCCCAAAGGAGTAACATAAATCCCAACACATCCATTGTCATCTTTCTGACTGGATATACAATCCAATACAAATCTCTCTCATTCTTTAGTCAATTGAATATATTCAAATATGCTGGCTCCTGTTCTACTGCGAGCCCTAGGGAGTTGCGCACCCAGCAAATTCTCTCTCAGTGCTTTTTGGTGATTCTATGTCACTGCTCTATGAAACCAGCCCTAAAACACCCTCCAGCAAACAAAGTTTGAGTTCTAATCATTTGATAAACAATGATGGCAAAGATGGATGATTAGAAAGGAGATTTCTTTAAAATGCATTAGCAATCTTCAGGTTTCGAGACCAAACCTACACTATTTTCTTTCTCTTCAATACCATATTTCCTCTGATAGTTAAGGGTCTTTGAGCTGATATTACGTAGGTAAGTTATCTGACATGGTGTTCTAAAATAAGGTTAGATGAAATACTAATACACTAACTTTAAAGTATTTATTTATGCTCAATCATTTTGTATAGGATTTGAACAAAGAGAAGAGAAAGAAATTTATAAGTAAATTTTCCCACAGACTATATATTTTCTCTCAGAAAATCACTGGAAAGAAATAAAAAGTAAGTAATAATATCCAATATCTGAAATCCAGTAAGTGGCCATCTTTAATCAAGATCATTCTCTTAGCATTTAAACTAACCCTATTTCTTCTTCTTCTTCTTTTTTTTAAAGATTTTATTTATTACCCTCAGAGAAAGGGGAAGGGACAGAGTCAGAGAGGGAGAGAGACATCAATGTGTGGTTGCCCTTCACCTGTCTCCAGCTACAGACCTGGCTGGAGACCTGGCTTGCAACCTAGTTATGTGCCCTGGCAGGAAATCGAACCAGTGACCTTTGAGTTTGCAGTCCAGCACCTTATCCACTGTGCTACCAGCCAGGATAGTATTTCTTCTATTTTTAAAAATAGCTTATCCCACAAAATTCTAATGAAATAAAGAGCAAACTTAGTTAAAATTGTTTGAATTGGTAGAAAAAGGAGGCCTACCATGGCTTCTTTCTACAAAAGGTTCTGACAGTTGATACTTGGCTTACAAGGTGAAGAGAAGCATACAATTGACAAAATGATGAAACAAATGATTTATTGATTGTTTCTTTTTCATTTCTCAGATTTGGCATTTAAATTTTGAGAATAAGTACAAAGAAGATGCTGCATGCTCTCACAGAAACCTGAAGGTATTTGCTCAGTTGTCAACTTTATAGAGTCTAGAAGTCTCCTTCTAGACTTTAAGTCCTGTGAGAACTCTTTTGTACACCACTGAGTCATCAGCCCATATATCATATGCAGACAATTTTTATGATTAGTGAATAAACAAATTATTGAACTTTACCAGGATAATAGTCTGAGAATTTGCAAATATCAATGTTGTATCACTGTTGTAGGTCTATTTCTGTCCTACCCTAAGAATACAAATTGGCTTTATACTCTAAGTTTTGAAGCTCTTGAGGAAGTGAGTATGTTATGAGCCTCTTTGAGATGCTGTACTAGAATTTTAGTTGACAGGGGCATTGGTAGACGTGGTCATAAGATGTGCTTTATGAACAACAGTGAACTGGCTTTCCAAACATGTCCTTGGCCAGAGGTTTTGAATTGTTTCCTCTGTAACATGAAGGAGACTGGATTTGTTTGGGAGGAAGTAGAAATACTTTCATTATCCACTGGGATATCAGAGATGAATGAGTTCTCCAACCGGAATCAAACAAATACTAGAGACTGCCATAAGCAGCTTCAAGAATACACTGAAAAGAACTGTGGGTAAAGGAGATCCTTCTGGCTGAGCAATAGCCAACAGTGGCATCTGGCAGCAATACAAGGAGACTTTAAGACTGAGAAGAGATTATAGAGGCCTTGGGAAGATCCTGTGATTCCAAAATGAATGGGTTTGCTATGATATTGTTACCCTGGGAACCCCAGAACTGGGTTATAAATGGTAAAATTGTGAAAGGAGTGACTTCCTTCAGCTTCCCCAGATAGTTACAACTTACATGTGAAAGGACTAGATCATAATACAATAACATCAAGTTTAATTTTTTCCAAAATTAATGATGCCTAACAAGTTCCAATCAGTCAGACACTGATACAAAACAAAGCCAACCAAACCACTCATGGAGCCTTTTTAAGAGTCTTAACATTGCCTCACAGACTCAAAGGCCTTGCTTGGTCCATTTTATGAGTGTATGCTAATCTTTTCTCTCCAGTGCTCTCTAACTGTTCCCACTACACACAATACAGCAAGACGCTGGATCCCAGTAATGCCTTAAGGTATCTTCATAATTAAGAATAAGATATTTGGTTAGTAGTACTTCTATGACTGAGAAGATTAAAGATTAAAAATAATAACAATATAAGAAAAAATCATTTCTAATGATCTGTCGAGTTGTGGACTTTAAGACTAAAACTTATTGACTCTGTCTAAATTTTCAAGTACTGGATCCTTAAGTTGCAAAGCAATAAAAAGTCTAATAGCTTTAAAGATCTCAAAAAGGCATTTTGCCCATAATATGTGCAGCACAGTAATGTAACAAAAATATAGATCTGCCCATCTAAATGAATGAAACATATACAGTGAAGTTGTAGTATCTGATGCCAGTTATTGATTACTGAGAACATAATGAATTGTATGATCTATACAACCATAATCCTGCTATTAATCTGCCTTTCAGGTCATAATCATATACACTTCAAAAAGCTAAGCCAAATAGCAAGAGTTCTTCAATTGAATTCAAATTACTGAAAATATATACAAATTAATGTTTGCAATTTTCCTATGAAAACTAAATCTATTAAATACCTGGCATCAGACTGACTATAAGCAGACAAATTCTGTCTTCTCTATATTGATCAACTTTGTGCAAATAAAAACAACAGTATGCTGTGTTTTAGAAGATACATCTACATTTGTTACTCCCACACAGGCACAGATGTTAACAATAAACTTTAATACTGATAATGTTTCCATTATGCTGCTCCCAAAAGATAACTTTTATTTACTACCTTGGAAGATTCCCAGTACTAATAAGTTAGTTATTAAAGTATATAAATACCCATTACTACAAAGGTGAAAGTATACTTTGTCATTAATTTATAGTAGTCAGTGTATTACAACATTGAGTGTTGCTTTTATGGATTTCATAGGTAATATGGAGCAACTCTGTGCCTTTAGTAGGATTTTCCCAAAACCATGGTAGATTTATTAGAGGGAATATTAGAGGAATATCAATTCTGTTTAAAAGGCTTGTGAAGGTATAGCCATGGTGACTTTAATATATTAAATGTTAATGATACTGTAATATAATTTTTACTTCTTTCTTTTTTATATACTCATTTGCTCTTGCTCCTTTGTCCTATTTGGTTAGAAAGTAAAAAGATCAAACCAAACATCAAAATTCTATTTAAAAAATAACACCTTCATTGTTGTCTCATTTTTCCACTAAATGTTGAAATTTTCATTTTTTAAATTTTCCAGAGCAAATAATATATTATATAATAAATAAAATAATATAATGGCAGTTTGATTATTTTATTTTAAATAACTTATAATGCCTCAATTATTTTTTCTTTCTGAAATACAGATTTACTTATAGAGGATTTAATAATATTCACCTTTTTGTCACTAACATGGAATTTCTATAGTCTCCTATAACAACCAATCATTAAGAATAATAATATTCACTGTGGAAATTCTCCACTAGATATCTTTTTTATAGTTCAGGACATTTTCCCCTTATTCTGTGAAGATATAAGGAACTGGTCATAATAAGAAAACTCCATACATTTGAAAATCTACAACATTTTAATCAGCTAATTTTTAACTCTACCCCATTATAATTCCTTTACACAACTCCGAGCCTGGTTTTCTTTTGACCTTGCATAATATTAGGGAAAAAAAATGGTTTTCAACGAGTTAAACAACAGACTGACTACAATGAAAGTATTGTTTCCAGATTTCTTTTTCTTTTTTTTTTTACTTTTTTTTTTTTATTTTATTGTTGTTGTATTACATCCATCCCTTTTTTACTCCCCTCTGTCCCCCTCCCCACCCACCCTTTCCCCCCAAAGTCAATCCCACCTGTTGTCCATGTCCATGGTTCCTTTATACTAGGTTCTTGTCTAAGCTGCTCCCCTTCTTTGCCTCTGCCTCCCCCCTCCCCACAACCCCTTTCCCCCTGACCACTGCAGGCCTATTCCTTGTATTCATACACTTGGTTCTGTTTTG
>PVIW01006889.1:37500-80384 GCA_004026585.1 Noctilio leporinus | reverse complement strand
AAAAAAAAAAAAAGAACACACCCCTGAAATAAAATGATTCAAGAAAGTTGAAAACAAAAGAATGGGTAAAGGTGTACTAGACAAATTCAAACAAAAGCATAACACAGAACTCCATTTTATTAGACACAGTAAATTGCAAAGCATTAACCATGCAAAAAAGACACTTTATAAAGGATTCAATTCATAATGAAGATAAATGTTTATTTGATATCTAGGCAATAACTCATATATAATTCATATATATATGAGTTATAGTGCCATATATAACTCATATATATTAGTAGGAGATTTTAGAAATAACTCATATATATTAGTAGGAGATTTTAAGTCAAGTTTCTCATTCTATAACACATTAAGAAGATAAACAGTAAGAAAAAAATTACAGGCATAATTAACATAATTAATAAAGTATATATAATTAATCTATATCAAACTCTGACCTTGAAAGCAGTACTTATTTTCAAGTATCCATGGAACATACTCACATATGTGAATACGTTTTCAGCCACAAAGAAAACCCCCAAAATTTCTAAAAAGTATGAAATGTATAGAAAACATCCTCTGATAATTATGCAAAACCTAGAAATTACAAAATAAAAGTGGACAACCAAAAGCTATATCCACCTGAAAAAATTTTAAGTCTCTGTTAATCAATTCTTGGGTCAAAAACAAAATACAAATCTAAACTAGAGAATTTTTAGAAAACAATGATAATGAAAACATTATATTCAAACCTATGGTAAATAGGTCAAACAGGGCTCAGAGGAAAATTGATAGCTTTTAATACATTAATAGGTAGGATGAAAAATAAATGGATTAAGAATCTGTCTCAAGCTGAGAACAAAGAGTAACAAAATAAACCAAAGGAAAAAATAAGCAGTAAATGATAAAAGAATTAATGAATTTGAAAATGATAAAAATAATAGTATTAATAAATACGAAAGCTGATTTTTACAAGAAAAATGCTTTAACAATTAGATAAATTGCTAACTTGACCTGATCACAAGATGAAAATTACAATTTCAGAAATAAAAATCATAAAATGGAAACAAATAGCAAAACATGGATATTTTAAAGAATCTTAATATGAAAAAAGAGTACACATTGGTAGTTACAGAAAAGACAGGGGGATGTTAAGAAAAATAGAGAAAATGGAGAAGCCGAAGAACTTATATGCGTGGCCCATGGAAATGAACTAAGGGGGGCATTGCCAGAGGGATTGGGAGGTACTGGGTAGAGGGAGAGAAAAGGAAAAAAATTGGGACAACTGTAATAGCAAAATCAATAAAATACATTTTTTAAAAAGAATACTTGAGCCTGTGAACCCAAAGGTCGCTGGTTCGATTCCCAGCCAGGGCACGTAACCAGGTTGCAAGTCAGGTCTCCAGCCAGAGACCTGTGGCTGGAGGCAGGTGAAAGTCAACCATACATTGATGTTGCTCTCCCTCTCTGCCTCTCTCCCTTCCCCTCTCTCTGGAAATAATAATAGATAAAATCTTTTAAAAAAAATACTTGAGCTTTTGAAAATGAATTAGAAAATATGGCTGGATTAAATACCTAACTTTTAGGAAAATATAATTTACCTAAAGGTATCCAACAAGAAATAGAAAGTCTAAACTAACCTCTATAGAGGAAAAAAAATAAAACCTGTCAAAGCAATACCTACCAAACCAAGGCATTTTAAATCATAGGAAAATTTCCAAAGTCTTTTTATAATGTGAGTATAACATTGATGCCAAATCTGTCAATAATTTTCCACAGCAAAATAAATGGCATGTCAGTCTCATTTATAAATATCAATGTAAAAAATCTGTGGCATAATCCTAAATAGGACATGAAAAGACTAATATACAGTGAGTTTTATTCAAGAAATGCAAGGATAGGTCAATATTAAGAAATCCACAAACATAATTTAATGTATTGATATAGTGGTAATAGAATTATAATTCATTCTGTTCATAGTTCTGTGGAGGAAAATCACAATCATATTTAACAGCAATTAGGAATTATGTTTTAATTTAAAACCTCATTAAAATATATGGATAATTCTTTAACATGATTATATGAATATACATACTTTTTTTTTTTTAGTCTAAAAACAAGCACCATGCTTGAAAAGAAAAATCACTAAAGTATTAGTTTGAAATCTTGCTGCACATGAAATCACTTGGAAAACTTCAAACAGTTTAAAATACTGACACTTGGTCCTATCTCCCAGAGAATCTAATTAATCAGTCTGGGGTGAAACCCAGACATTGGTATTTTTAAAAGTTCCTAAGAGATTCTAATGTACAGTCAAGGTTGAAAACCACAATATAAAAGTCATTCCCTTTATATTTAGAAACAAAGATGCCCACTACTAGCAATTTGGTTTACATTTAAAAACTACTGCAAACAACAAGAGAATTTTTTTTAATGTATACTACAAAATAATATAGAGCAATCAATAACTTTTACAGAACACAACAGCCAGTTGCAAGGTAAAATTTTAAAGTACTGATAGCAATAAAAATGTAAATATCTAATGATAAATTTAAATAGAAAGTTCAAGACCTATATGAAGAAAACTTGAAACACTACAAAGGATACAAAAGGGGACATGAACAAATTGAAAGACATAGTATGTTTTTGGATAGGAATTCTCGACATCATGAATGAAATGTGATTTCATTTAAATTTTTACTTATTTATTTATTTTAAAAGATTCTATTTACCATTTTCAGAGAGAAGGGCAGGAAGGGAGGAAGAAAGGGAGAGAATCATCAATGGTTGCCTTTCACCTGCCTCCAGCTAAGGATCTGGCTAGAGACCTGGCTTGCAACCTGGTTATGTGTTCTGACTGGAGAATCAAACCAGCGACCTTTGGGTTTATAGGCCAGCACCAATCCACTGAGCCACCACCCAGGGCTTCATTTATAAATTTAATGTCATCACAATAAATATGATACTTTTATAAAACTAGGCCAGATCATTCTAAAATTCATATTGAAATTAATCAAGATTAGCCAGGAAAATTCTAAACAAAAAAAGCAGTGAAAGTGTCCTAACATTATTAAAACATGTAATAAAGTCATAATAAATAAAACAATATAGTTATTTCATGCATATGCAGACTAACTAATGAAACTGAAGAGAGACACCAGAAATAGACCCAAGTAGACATAGAAATTTAGTATATGATAAAAGTGACATATCAATGTGTGGGGTGCAGAGGGGGAGGGAGTGAGTTATTCAATAAATGATATTTGACTAAGTGGGTAGTCATCTGGAAAAAAATAAGTTTTACTTGTACCACACATTGCTTATTATAGTAAGTGCCAAATGTATCAAAAATTTTAACATAAAAAATTAAATCTAAAGATATTACAAGAAAACACAGAAGAATTTCTTATCTTAGAGAAAGGATAACTTTCTAACTAAAACAAAATCTAAAAGCTTTTTAAAAAACATAACAAATGTAATCTATAAAATAAAAAGAAACTTAAGCAAAGAAAAAAAATTATAAAACCAAAAGACAAATGGAAACATATCTCACCAAAACATTTGTAATAATGAGATAAACTATTAATTAATAAAATGCTCCTAGAAACCAATGAGAAAAAGGCCATCAACATAGAAATGGTCAAAGGATAAGAACAGACAGTCCCCTGGAAAGGAGTTCAAATGTCTCTTAACCATATGGAAAAAAAAGAAAAGAAAAAAAAAATAATCCCACTCATAATAGGAAACATACAAAAGGAAACTACACTCAGAATTCTGACCTAAAAAAGAAGAAGAAGAAGTTTGATAAGAGAAAGACATAAAGATAAACTGGAAAGATTCTAAAGATAAATATGGGTTAGTTTTGAAAGTTTATATATTTTCATGAAATTTTACTTTGGTATCTAATTGTGCTTCCTTTTCTTGGATGCAAGTTTCTCTTTGTGGTAGACCAACCATGAAAAGAAAAAAGATATAAATAAAAGAGATAAAAGTTTTAACATAAATATTACTGTGCAATTATTATGAAATAAAATATTAAAAGATGAAATAAAAGAAATAAAACCATGCCTTTATAGTCAATTAACATTTGACAAAGGAGGCAAGAACATATAATGATGTAATGAAAGTCTCTTCCATAAATTGTGCTTGGAAAATTAGACAGATCTATGAAAAAAAAAAAAATGTAACACCACCACCAACTTACACCATATACAAGAATAAACCCAAAATGCATTAAAGACTTAAAGAAGTCATAACCATAAAAATTCTAGTAGAAAAGATAGGCAGTAAAATCTCAGATATTTCTCATAGCAATATATTTCCTCAGGCAAAGAAAATAAGGGGGGAAAATCAAACTAAAATGCTTTTGTACAGCAAAAGAAACCATCAACAAAATGAAAAGGCAGAATGGGAGAACATATTCACCAATGATGCATCTGATAAGGGGTTAATTTGCAAAATATATAAAGAATTAACTTAACACCAAAAAATACCAGCATCCAATTTAAAACTGGGCAAAGAACCTGAATAGACACATCCAAAGAGGACATACAGATAGACATATAAAAAATTATCAATGTCATTAATTATCAGATAGATGCAAGTTAAAACCACAATGAGATATCACCTCACACCTGTCAGAAAGGTTATTATCAATAAACTAACAAACAGCAAGTTCTGGAGAAGATGTAGGCAAAAGGGAACCTTAGTATACTGTTGGTGGGAATGCAGATCGGTTCAGCCACTGTGGAAAACAGTATATAAAGTTTCCTCAAAAAACTTAAAATGGAACTGCCTTTTGACCCAGCAATCCTACTTTCGGGAATTTGCCCAAGGAAACTTGAAACAATAATTTAAAGGAATATATGCACCCCTATATATTGTAGTGTTATTTACAATAGCCAAGCTCTAGAAACACTCCAGGTGCCCATCAGTGGATGACTAGATAAAAAAGCCATGGGACATTTACACAATGGAATACTACTTAGAGATAAAAAAGAAGGAAATTTCACCTTTTGTGACAGCATGGATAGACCTGGGGATTATTATGCTAAGTGAAATAAGCCAGTCAGAGAAGGATAAATAGTGTATGATTTCACTTTTGTGTAGAATTTATTGAACAAAAATAATTTACTAAACAAAATAAAAACAGGCTCATAGATGCATAAAACAGATGGACAACTGTCAGACAGGAGTTACGGTTGGGGGATTGGATAAAAATAGATGAAGGGATTAAGATATGTATAGCCTCATTATATATATATTAAACAGACACAGACAACAGAGCAGAGTAGTGATAGCCAGAAGGAAAGTGGATGGGGGGTGTAAATGGAGGCAGGCAAAGGAGGGGAAAACAGGGATGAAAAGACTTTGCTTGGGTCAATGGACACATGATGCAGTGCAAAGAAGTTTTAATGAGTTGTACATTTGAAACCTGTACAGTTTTACAAACCAATGTCACCCCAATAAATTGAATAAAAATGATTCTTATATAACTATAATAAAATAATTTATTTTATTAAACATAATACAAATAATATTTATTTTATTAAATAAATATAATAAAATAAAAGAAGGAAATATGCATGTGTGTATGTAGCAGGGATGCAGGAATACAGCTCATAGTCACAGAAAATATATCAGCATGTGAGGGGGAAGATATTTCCTAGGGCTAAATTGTCAGCAGTGAACCAGAGAAGATGCTCTTCTGGCTTAGAAGAGATAGGAAGGGGTAGGAAGCAAACCCACAAGACCATGTTGCTGCCTGGCTAGGGCACTGGTAGTGTGGGACAGCTTGGTCACTGCCTTTAGGGAGGGGGTGGATGCAATTAAAATAACTTCAGAGAACAAGAGGGAATAGCAGGCAGGATGCTAGGTGTGGCTGCACTTCTAAAGTCAGCGTTCAACCCTCAAAGGGTATCTCCCTTGGCACTAATAATATAAAATTACATAAAATGCATGTTATAGTTCTTTGATAATGAAACTTAACATGTGGACAAATATGTATACTAACATAAGAAAGGAAAGAGAAAATCTCACCAGTCAAAACAAATCAGTTTGATTTTAATTGTATTGCCTCCCACTGTGCTGACAGAATACTGCTGCTGTCAAATTATGCTGGGAACTGCCTGATTTCTGTCATAAAAGACAGATTATTTTTAAAATGTGCAATTCAATTATTCAAAGTTCAACATACCTGCTACAGTCCTCAATAAATGTTGGTTGACAATCATGATTTTCTGTTTCCAGTTTGGAATGGAGCTATTTTAAATTAAACCTTTTGAAGCATCAAAAGGTTTTTGTTTCATTTTGATCTTTTGTTTCTGTACTTAATTTTAATTTAAACATGGTTCCTTGATTTTAAGCTGGGGTTATTTTGCAGGCTTTCTTTTAAGCCCCATTAATGTTCTCAGAATATTGCACTTTTATTTATTGACCTGAATCAATATTTCTTATATATATGTATACAAAGTATATCCTCAATTCAAAAGGTTGACAGAGTTTTGAGAGATATACCTTAGATCATTTCACCAGAATTTTAGGTGAAAATAAAGGTGGTTTTGGCAGCATACAATAATTGCAGGTCTACATATACCCTACAATATGTTAAAGGGCAATGGATTAAGTTACAGATATCCCAGGCATCTTCAGTATTATTTAAATATGAGTCTGCATGAGTCACAGCAATAGCTATTTCTCATTTTGCAGGGTGTCTCCCCTATACATGGTTCTTATAGAAGTGAGGCTAGTTGGCCATTTTGTACTATATGTTTTTCTAGATTTATCCCTTCTCACTCTACAATTAGGCTGCAGTAAAATAGGTGTTATATTTGCAGTGTCTAAATGATGCCACATACTTTAATGGAACCAGAAATTACTCTGAACTACTGAAAACAGAGTCTGGCAGAGGAAAAGCAAAGATAGGATTATCTTTTAAATTCCTCATGTGCTATCTCTGACCTTTCCTATGTCAACATTTTGATGGTACTTGCTCTGATTCCTTGAAGATAAGTACCTTCAGGAAGGCAGGGCTGATGATGCAAGGCAGATCAGAATAAAGAAACATTTGAAATTCATCCAAAAGGAATCATAGTTAAGCATTAACAATTTTCTAGGTTTTATGACATTAGAAGTTTCATATAGAAAATACCTATTTGTGATATCCACAGTACTTGAGCTATATCCAATCCCTGCAATATGGAGAGGTAGACAATTGACAGATGAGGAAACTGAGAGTCAAAGTTAAATAATTTCCCCTGGGGTGACACTGCTAACAGGTGTAGCAAAGATGAAAATCCAGACATCTCCAGTTTTAAAGCCTGGCCTATTGGCATCCAAACAATGTTGTGTGAACACGAAGGCTAAAGTGTATAGAAATTGAGTGCAAAATTTGGAAAGATACCTTCATTTCTTTGAAAGAGCTTTGATATCCTTGACCTCCCATTGTCCCTCTGGGGGCCACCATCAGCCTAATCTAGCTCCCTTTGACCTCACAAAGGGTGGCATTGCAAAAGCTAGGAAGGAGCATAAGACTGGCATTATCTACATTAAATATAGACTCTATTGCTTTGGACAAAATTAACAAGTTTTCTGCTTGTCATTCTTTGAAATGGAAAGATTTATTTCTCCGGTCCTCCCAGTGGCATTTTGAGAGTCCCGCTTCTTTGTATGCTTTCCAGCTGTTACTTTCCACTCTACATACAGCAAGAGTTGCTCCCACATAGTTCCCTACTACTTCTATGTTCCTATTCTTCTCCATTTTTGGCCAATGCCAGTTTCATTTACCTTATTTCTTTTATCTTATTTGAATCTCAAGTGGGCATTTGAAAAGCTGTGTATTATATTTACTGTTTTCTAAAAAGATGGTATTTAGAGCCCTGGCTGGTAGCACAGTGGACAAGGTGCCGGCCTGCGAACCCAAAGGTCGCAGGTTCGATTCCCCAGCCAGGGCACATAACCAGGTTGCAAACCAGGTCTCCAGTCAGGTCTGTGGCTGGAAGCAGGTGAAAGACAACCATACATTGATGTCTCTCTCCCTCTCTGCCTCTCTCCCTTCCCCTCTTTCTAAAAATAATGAGATAAAATCTTTAAAAAAAAAAAAATAAGATGGTATTTATTTATTTTTAGAGAGGGAAAAAGAGGGAGAAAGAGACAGAGAGAAACATCAATGTGTGGTTGCCTCTTGCATGCCCCCAACTGGGGGTCTGGCCTGCAACCCAGTCATGTACCCTGACTGGAAATTGAACCAGCAACCCTTTGGCTCTCAGACTAGCATTCAATCTGCTACTGACCCACACCAGCCAGGGCTGTTGATTATATTTAATTGAATACATTTAGGTATTTTGAGTGCCTATAGACAGTATTTATTTTTACTCTTTCTGCTTCAATCGAGCAATTATAACCAGAATCTTTGGTCATACTTTGTAATTGACTGGGTCTTTCCTCCAAAAGGAAAGGTGGGCACAAAAAAGTCATGACTGACTCTTCATGTTCAGCTGCATTTAGAAAAGTTTAGGAGGCTGAGGAGGAATGCTGGGGAATTTTGAACCCCTCAGAATGTGGGATTGGTCTATTTTAATTATCATAGGAAAAATGGTCTCCTACTGGTAGTCATTTATGAAATAAACCTCTACAAGTCTTACTAGGTTATACTTTCCTACCCTCTAACCACCCCACAAAAATGGGCTTATATCTGATATCTATTGCTATGTAACTTACATCCCCAAAACTAGTGGCTGGAAACAATGATTTGTCCATACCTCCATGAATCACAATTTTGGCTCAGAGGAGCAGCTACGTTGGCCTCACCTGGAGTCATCTTGGTGGCTGCTGCCATTGGGCAATAGACTGAGACTGACTGGGTGGTCTAAGGTCGCTTCATTCACATGACTAATGAACAGTGTGGGACCTGCATCTCGGGATAATTATTCCCCTGAGTTCTTCACAGCAAGAGATGGGGGCAACTCCACTGCATGAGTGCTTTTTCAAGCCTTTGTTTGCGCCATGTTTGCTCAAGTCCCATTGGCCAAAGCAGTTCACAGAGTCAATGTAGGAAGGGGACTTCACAAAAGCTCAGATACTGTCAGGGGTGGTTCACTGGAGGCCATTACTACAATAGTCTACTTCTGGTCCCAAGAGCTAGGCAAATGTAATAGATGGCATTCCTTTGCGAAAGGGCTTGATATCAGACACTGAGGTGAAATCCTGGCTCCTCCTGAGTGTGATCTTAGATAAATGACTTACCCTCTCAGGGCCTCAGTTTCATTATGGGGAAAATAATAACTACTTCACAGGATTGTTGTAAATTTTAAATAATGTATGTAAGGTTTCTGCCTAAACATGCTTTAGTCAACTCCATCCAAAAAAGTTTTTGTCTTGACCCTGCCTGTGCCTCAAGATTTCAAGTGTTGCATTCTCTCTTTTGCTGCCTTGAAAATTTTTCATGAAAAAAGGGCATTCCTATTTTAAAATCATATATGCCCACTGTAAAATAATCAATACAGAACTCTCTAGAGCTGGAAATAGTGATTTCTCTTCCACTGTTCAGCCCTCCCTTTTCATTCTGCGCTGTGTTTGTAAGTGAGGCTGTAGACCTCATGACAACTACACCACACTGGGGACTTCTAACTTGTACATCTGTTCTTGTGCTCTCCCCTTCAGGCTCACTTGCCCACTACTTGATGTTTGGGCTCCACTTGGATGTCCTAGAGAAGAGGGTATCAATTTTTAGCATTCATAAGAATCACTGGGAAGGCATATGAAAACCCTGATCACTGGCTTCACCCCCAGAGTTAATGACTGAGTAGATGTTGGGCAGGAGTCCAAGAATTTAAATTTCTACTGCATTTCCAGTAGATGCTGCTGATGCTGCCAGTCTGGAGACCATACAATGGAACCCTGGCCTAGAAGCACTTCAATTTAACTTGTCCAAAACCCAACCTTTCCTCATACCTTTCTTTTCCTGAATTTCATGTAATGGGTGATGACATTGATCCACCTGACCAAACAAGAAATCGATTGCCATTAAGGATGCTAAGTAGTTGAAGTACAGGATCAAGTTATTCTGTTACTATTTCTTCCTTCTCATTTTCCCAGATGGCCTCAGGCTCATCAGTTTTATTTTCTATTAAACAGAGTCACCTAGCAATAATCTCAAAGACCTTTTGCTTTAAAATACTTTGTTTCCTTTCCCATGGTTGATGCAGAAAATTACATAATTTTGTCATGCACCTGGCCAATTGATTAGGTAGAGGAAACCAGTTTTCCTACTAGAATCAAGATGTCTAAAAAAGTCTGTATCTTCTGGTAGTTGTGGGTGAAGATGCCAATATCTCACAAGGGAAAGATAAGAAGGCTCTTCCAAGTTTAAAGATGAAAGTCACATTAAAAAAATAATTTTTCAGCCCTGGCTGGTGGCTCAGTGGATAAGGTGCTGGCCTGAGAACCCAAAGGTCACTGGTTTGATTTCCAGACAGGGCACATAACCAAGTTGCAAGCCAGGTCTCCAGCCAGGTCTGTGGCTGGAGGCAGGTGAAAGGCAACCATACATTGATGTTTCTCTCCCTTTCTTCCTCCCTCCCAAGCCTTCTTTCTAAAAATAATGAATAAAATCTTTAAAAAAAACAAAACAAAACTATTTTTCCTGTTACTTCTTATAATAGTACTCCATCTTCTACCATGTTACTAGGATTGTTAGTGTTGAGAAGGGGCAGCCCTTGTGTAAAGCTGGGTCAGACATACGTTTGCAAAGCTGAGCAGAAGATATCCGTGCCTTAGTGCCCACGGTGACTTAAGCTAAAAAAGAAAAAAAAAAGACTATACAAATCTCTCAGTTTTCCTAAATCAGATTTTTAAAATAGATTTTATAGCTATAGAAAATTAAGGCCTGGGTCTCTTTCAACTGGGCTATTTTAACAATTCCTCCTTAACTACTCTCTCTGTCTTACTTTGCAGCCTCCAATCTGTCTTCTTCTCTGTCCATCAGAATGCTCCATCTGATCAAGGTCTAATCAAGTTATTCCCTTTAGAATTTATAAGGTTATATCCACTGGCTACAAGAAAATACAGCCAGTAGTTTGTTGTTGCTATTGAATAGAAGTTGGGGCCGGAGTGTGAACGCCCATTAATGCCATTCAAGGAATTCTGGCTTCTATCTTTCCAGCAACAGGAAAAACTGTAATATCTAATCTTCAAGAAATACATACTTCTGTTTTGTTTTTGGTGGTAGTAATGGTGGTTAAATGAATGATCCAGGTTAACAATTTTGAAACTATGAAATCCCAGCTGGTACTATGGTTCAGATGATGAAGATACAATAGCTGCATCTTCTCCACACTCTTGACTGAGGGGAGGTCACCCAAGTTTGCTGATGATATTTGAATTTCATATGGTGTTGGGAGAGCTCAGGCCATGAGCTGAAGCTGAGCTTCCTAAGTCCCCCAACATCCAGGATTAAATCAAATGCATCGCAGTGATCAGCATGGCCTTTGGGCTTGTCACACTTAACAGCATTTCCTACTTCTCTGTCCTGAGAATTAGATCTTCCCCATGGAAGCAATCATATGCATTTAACACTGGTATGATAAACTCTTTCTTATTTGGTTTTTAAAATTAAAAGACCTGAGTAAGGCAGCAACTCCAGATTGTGTGAGGAAATGTGATAATAATTGGCCTTGTGGGCTCTGGCTTATTTTCTCCCACCCTGACCCCCACCATACAGTTCTCTCATTCTCTCCACTCACATTTATGGGTGAGGTGGGAGGTGTCTTGAATCAGGACAGCTGGGCAGAAGAAATTGAGGTAAACTGTCCTATATGGCACTTTAAAAAAATTCGTTTGTTTTTTAGCATTTAAAATCTTGTGACAATTTTATAATATAAAATAAATTAGGTTTAAAATGTTAGCCCTAAAGCAATTGCAGAACAAAATAAAATATTTTAGCACTACCAGCAGGGTCTACAGATGGCTCACCCAATAGCACATGTCTCTAAATATTAGAGCATCTAAGTCAGGCATAGGAAATTCATAATAAATAATTAGGAATATAACCTGAGTAAATCTCATTGTCTCATGTAGTTTATTCTTTGTACTGTGTAAACTATTTTAAATTTTACTGGGTGCCTCAAAAAAATGTCAAAGGATGATGTACAATTTATTTAAAGTAGAAAATCTTAAAACTTCTTTCTGCAGGACTACCTCTTTCCAGGTCCTCCACACAGAACATAGCTTGAGTTCAAATAGTTCCCTCTTCCCCCCTCTCAACTCCCGGCCCTCAAACCTACTTGTTGTTATCATGTGACCGATCCCTGTCTCTCCTCTTTCTCTAATTTTTATTTTTTTCAGCGTATTATGCATTTCCCTTAGCTTCTCTGGCTTCTTTCATTTAAAGGAATCTTCTGCATTATTTTTCACCTACATCCTGTACAACAAAGAAGGAAACCCTTTCTTCTCAGAGCAAAAGGCAGAAGGGGAGATTGCAAAAACAGATACAGCGATCATTCTGTCCCTGTTAGAGAAATAAGAATAATAAGAAGTATGTTACTAACTTAACATCAGAATTGGGTAGTGGTTAGAAACATGAACTTCAGAACTAGAAAAACCTGTGTTCAAGTTCTGCCTTCACCATTTACTCCTTCCCTAGGTTTCAGCATCCACATCTGCAAAATACAATAGGGTGAATTGGGATTGAATTGGATAATTCATGTAAAACAGTCAGTATAGTTTCAGGAAACTTCCATTATAATTATTCATTCTTATCTTGGGAGAAAATAGCCCATGGGGAACAGGAATCCATCCCAGAACAATTCTTTCTATTGGCACAAGACATTTAACAAGTCCAGAAAACAAGTTACTTTCCATCCTCTCCCCTAGAGAAGTAAATGCCATTTTCTCCATATGTCATAAAATATCCCTGCCTTCTCATGGTCACATGCTCAGTAGAGTTCCTGGCAACTCAATACACATCAATGGATTGATTAATGAACTGTTGAAGCAACGGATTATCTCAGGGACACCAGATGCAAACCAAGTAGCAAAGAGCCTGAAAGTATGCCTGGTGACAGAATGAAGTGTGTACACTTCTTCAGTCACTCTTAGACCAACTATATCACAGTTATTGAATGTGAGTAGCCCATATGAGTTGTTATTCCACATCAAATGGCATAGCAGGTGGCTCATTTGTTCAGTTATTTGTTGGACATAGTTTGATCTCCCACTGTGTGCCAAGCATTGTGCTACATGCAGAAGTCATAGAAGAAAGAATTGGGTCCTAACATTAGGAGGTTTCCTTCAGCAGGACAGAGGATATCATGGAGCAGTAATTCTCAAACTTAAATGTACATACAAATGCAGATTTTGATTCAGTAACTCTGGGGTGGAGCCTGGAATTCTTTATTTCTAGTAAGCTCCCAGGTGATAGCCACACTGCTATCCTTTTTACTCAAAGTGTAATCCTCAGACCAGGAACATGCATGTGTAGATTGTCAATTAAGGCTGCTGTTGCTTATTAATTCAGTTGAAGTAGCTCCTTCCTGCTACTTTGTAAAGATTCTTAAGCATACATAGCTGTGCCCATCTGATTATGTGCTGGATTAGAGGAAAGAATTAAAATGTATATGTCAGAGTGACCATCACTATAAGAAGGGAGGAACCCAATGGTATTGCGTTTGTTTGGCCTTCTGAAAAACTTTCTGAAAGCTCAGAAATTTCCAATTTTAAGTGCTTCCCTGTCACTTCCTAGGCTGCCCCTCTGAGGAAGGCTGGGGGTGGGGAAGAGAATGGATACCATACAGTAGCCAACTAGACTTCACCTCTTGCTACGTATGTCACTCAGCACAAATGAGGAAACCTTATGTTAATCTTTAAATCTCTGAAATGGGAATGCTTATCACACCTACCTCAGAGGCTTATTTCATGTCATAAAATGCTTTGCAGAAAGCACCTAGCACAGTGCCTGCAGTGACCATTAAATGGTATGTGTCATTATTACTGTTATTAATAAAACTGGGAGCCATGATAAATAGTCTTTATCAGTGCTTTGTCAAGGCACACTGGAGAAAGATAAATCTAAATTAGAGCCCATATTCTGACTCATGTGGTTTTAAATCAGACCCGCAATGTTGTGTGAGTACTGGCGTTTTGTAGTTTGGTTTCTTTGCTAACATGAGAAAAGAAAAGATGATCAAAAAGAAGAGAAAAAACAATCACTATTTGAAAGTGAATGAAGGGCGCCCCCCTCCTTCCCATCCCTTTTTTTCTCTTACTTTGACATCTCAGTGTGTTTTTTTCTTTTAGCTGTGAGTTCTGGGATAGGTGATAACTGCCAGTAATAGGATTAGCATTGATTTCTTTAGCAAGAACAGAGATGTGGCAGTTCCAGCTATTTCCTGAACTGCCAGCTTTGAAATATCAAAAAAGAAAGAAAGAGAGAGAGAAGAAAAAGAAAAGAAAGAAATGAAAAGAAAGAAATCTGTAGGGAGGGAAAAACAGCTTTTAGAGAAAAGGAAGAGTGTATGACTCCAACTATGCGTGTCTATGTGTGGGCCCATGGTTACACATGTGCACATACAGCAGAATAGAAACCCAGGGGCATGTGTAGATCATGCGAACGTTTTGTTGTTACATGATAGAAGATCAAAAGCCCTGTTTCTGTTCTGCTTCAAAAAAAAGGTTTTAACATTCATTTAGCTCTTTCTCTTTCACTGTGAACACATTTCCCAGCTAACCTTTTATAGTTATCCTTGAGTCATACATGACTTTTGTAACCTTGAAATTCAAACAAAGAGAAGAAGTGTCTCAGAGAAAGACTGTGCAGTGGGCCGTGCCAGACTCACACACCCCAGAAATACATTTGTCTGAGACTGTGTCTGCAGGAGACCAAAATACAGGTTCAGGTTCTCCAAATGTCAACCCATATCTCCTTAGAAAATAGCTAGTGGACATATTCCAAGAGGGGACCCCAGTCTTCACATTCCAGCCAAGGGATTGGAGGTCTGTCCTCTTCCCTACAGATAAACTCCCAGAGGTATTGTTATCACATCAAAAGTTTAAAACCATTTTAAAGTTTTTGGTATGTATTTCTAAATATATCTTCAGAAGTATAGAATCAATTTGCCCTCCCAAAAGCATTGTGTGAGGGTGCCCATCTTCTGCATTTTCACTGATACTGGATATTGCCATTTAAACCACTTTAAAAGTATTTCCCAATTGAGTAGGCAGAAAATTGTATCTTGTTTTTATTTGCTTATCACTGAATACTGATGAGGTTGGACATTTTTCATACATTTATTATCCACCTGTATTTCTTCTTCTGTCATTTATTCATGTCCTTTATCCATTTTTCAATTGCTGGGCTTATCTTTTTTCTTATTGATTGGTAGGCGTTCCTTATAGATTAAGGATATTAACTCTTTGTCTGTCAGAGGTGCTGACACAGCCTCAAACACTAGTTTATGCACATTATGCTTTCAATTCTTTAAAGCCCAACTCAGATTTCCTAATTCTAAATAAGCTAGCCACACTCTGTGCCCTGGTTCCAGGTACACAAAGTGTTCTTCTTGCAGCTGTCTGTACCTGCATACCCAGTTCTGGAGCATTTAATTACTCACATCTTAGTTTGCTAATTGTTTCATTTTTGCTAAATTTGTGCCCATTCTACCCACCCCAAGCTATTGGAAAAGTGATAAAACTATCTCTGTCTCCCTGCTATCTCCATTACTTACCAAATGTCCAATTACATCTTTGTCTTCACACTCTTCTCATTCTAGCCTAGACACCAGAGACCGTATTTGGAAATAGTCCTCTGGGAACTTGGCTCTGATTTTTACCCAATCTACAATTTTAAGATAGGATCTTTTAAGAATGACATCAAGGCCATAAAAATATAAGCATGGTCAATGTGAATAAAACCTAACACTTTTCTTTCTTAGCATAAATCAGGCTACCTATAACTGCTCAGATACATACCATAGAGGTTGTTCTCTCTTATAGGGAAGAAGGAAACAGGAAGATATGAGTGGCAATACATCCTGGAGATTGTGGCTTTTCATAAGCTTTCCCCAATCTTCTTATTAGGGGGATAAGTGGGAGAAATGGAAGATGATTCTATTTCATTCTAGACCAAGCACTCTGGATTATGGTCACCATAAAGTACAGGTCACCTAGTTAAATTTGAATTACAGATAAAAAATGAATAATTTTTGGTAAAAATATGTCCTATACTTATGAAGTTCAAATTTAACTGGGCATACCATATTTTTACTTCTAACATCTGGCAACCCTACCCTGGATAAAAGCCCACTGGGCACTAGGAATTCTAACAGAAGATACATTAAGTTGCCCTCTGATGCAGATTTAAGGAGGAAATTTGACAGAAGGGTAAGTACAAAGGCCCTTTGAAATTGATGTATTATATATATTAACAACACTGTATTTGAAATAATCTCCCTTAAAGGAGAAACTAGGGGCCCTGGCTGGTGTCACAGTGGATAAAGTGCCAGCCTGTGAAACCAAAGGTCACTGGTTCGATTCCCAGCCAGGACACATAACCAGGTTGCAAGCCAGGTCTCCAGCCAGGTCTGTACCTGGAGGCAGGTGAAAGGCAACCATACACTGATGTTTCTCTCCCTCCTCTCTCTTCCTCTCTCTCCCTTCCTCTCTCTCTTTTAAATAAAATCTTTTAAAAAAGAGAGAGAGAGAGAAACTAGAAGGAAAAGGAGGAGGAGGAGAAGGAATAGAAACAAAAACAGCATCCTAAAAATGCAAGAAAAGAATATGAAAAGTATTTCATATAGGACCTAGAATAGTCATAGGAAACTATTCAGCATTCATAATTGGATACAGGAAGGTTAAACTCCTACAGAACAGGAACAGAAACCCATGAGGTACAACTAAATCAGAAAGAAACCAAAAGGGAGATAGGTAAGGTGAAGAATCATTGAAAAGTGACCAAAAATTAACAGCATTAAAATCTCCTTTGATGTAATAAAAGTATAACTTTTAAAATATGGAATTTTTGAGCCCTGGCTGGTGGCACAGTGGATAAGGCACCGGCCTGCAAACCCAAAAATTTCTGGTTCGATTTCCCAGTCAGGACACATAATGAGGTTGCAAGCCAGGTCTCCAGCCAGGTCTCTAGCTGGAAGCAAGTGAAAAGCAACCATACATTGATGCTTCTCTCCCCTTCTGTCTTACTCCCTTCCCCTCCCTCTAAAAATAATAAATAAAATCTTTTATAAATAAATATGAAATTTTTCATGTAGAAGAAAAACATAAGCTCTCTTTATTTTTTTTTAATATTTTATTTATTATTTTTCAGAGAGAGGGGAAGGGAGAGAGGCAGAGAGGGAGAGAGACATCAATGTACGTTGCTTTTCACCTGCCTCCAGCTGCAGACCTGGCCGGAGACCTGGCTTGCAACCTGGTTATGTTGCCCTGGCTGGGAATCGAACCAGCGACCTTTGGGTTTGCAGGCTGGCTTATCCACTGTGCCACCAGCCAGGGCCAGGAAGCTCTCTTGAAAGGAAACAGGAAAAAAAAGAAAGAAGAAAATGATTAATGCTTTGAAGCCAGAGATGAGATAAATGACATTAGAATTATAGTTGCTTTACAACTTACAGGGCCAGATCATATAAAAACAGGGTTGAAAGTTCTAGTTTGGATGGAGTAAGGTGAAGTAAACACACTCCACCTTGCTCTCCCACTGAATGCAGCTTTAAAATATAGACAAAATACATAGTATAGCTATTTGAAAACAATAGTAGATGGCAGGGCAGAATTCAAACTATCACTGAGACAGCTGTAAGGTTACCCTTTTCCCACTAATATTTCCCAACCTGATTTCAGTGCAGCTCAAAAGCAAGAAGTCAGCACCTGAACACAGAATGCTTCAGCAGTAGCTTTCTGGTTCCGGCTTCAGGACTAGAAAATGGTATTCCTAATGCTGAGATAAGAGTACGGAAATCCCTCTTTTTTTTTCCTTTGCTGTGTTTTTGAGCCTCCCAGCCTCCAAGCAAGCCCATGGTGGTAGTAACAACAAAAGTTCTCAAGAGCCAAAACTCTGAGAAGTTGGTAAGTTTCTTCTACCTATGGAGCTGTGTTCTTAAGAGACTGGGTCTCTCTCTCCCTCTCTCTCTCTCTCTCTCTCTCTCTCTCTCTCTCTCTCTCTCTCTGTGTGTGTGTGTGTGTGTGTATGTGTCTTTCTCTCCCTCCCTCCTCTTTGTCACTTAATTTGGACATAAAAACAATACCAGAGTCAGGCAGCAGGCAGGGTAATTAAGTACCAGCATTCTAAATGGAAGACTGAAAAGGGGAACCACAGAAAACAAAAATGTACCAGAGAGATGTCCTTAAAGAAGGAGAATCTTGGAAAGGAAACCCATAAAGTGTTTATAAGCTCCTGAACTCATCCCTGATCATATTTGCATCTAATCCTAAACAGCATAACAAATAACTTGAGACCTGGATAGATAAACCATCATTCAACTTCCAGATTGGCCATTGGATGGTACACACTTCGGCCAGATCCAAATAGTACTGCTAAGGCTCTGAAAATTAAACAAATATTAAAATAGTGCATAAAAGAGGCATTGAAACCAGATGCCTGAAACTAACCAAGTCTATTCCCTACTAAAATAAAAATATCAACCCTCTCCATAGGATTTACAAGATTCAGAGTCTCATAATATTCCAAATATCTAGGATACAATGTAAAATTATTCAGCATACACTAAACAAGAAAAATAGCAGCTCATCTAAAAAAAAAAAAAAGACCATCAAAGACACCAACATCAAAATGACACAGAAGTTAGAATTATCCAGCAAAGCTTTAAAGCAGGTATTTTATTAATGCCTCAAAAATAATCATAGATACTCAGAACAAATGGCAAATAAAAAGTCTCAGCAAGAAAACATAAGACATCAGGAAGAACTAAATGAAAATTTTAGAATGTAAAATAATATAATTGAAATTTAAAACTCAATGGATAGGATAGGCTCAATAGCAAAACAGAGATGGCAGATAAAATGTTTATTAAACTTGAAGATGGTTTAATAGACATGACTCAACAGAAAAACAAAGAGAAAATACTGAAAAACTGAAAAGAACTTCAGGACTTGTGGGAAAATAACAAAAGGTCTAATATTTATGCAATCTGTGTTTCAGAAGAAAAGAGTACAGTACTAATGAAGGAATCACAGAAGACAAAAATAAATGGAGAAACATAACGTACTCATGGGTTAGAAGATTCAAATAGTAAAGATAGTACACCTTCCCCAAATTGATCTATGGCTTCGACACAATACCAACTAAATTCCCAGTAGTGGTCTTTATAGATACACATATATATTTACAAGCTGATGCTCAAATGTATATCTAGAAAGGCAAAGGAATCAGCAGAGCTAAAACAATTTTTAAATAATAAATTTGGAGGATCATACTAGTCAATTTTAAGATTTGCTGCAAAAGTACAAAGTCAAGACAATATAATTTGGCAAAGGGATAGGTAGACACATACACCAATGGAACAGAATTAAGAGTTCAGAAAAACATCCAAACAAATATGGCCAATTGCTCTGGCCCCATCCAATAAATTTTAAAAACCCATAGGATCAAACTGTCTCCATGTAACTTAACTAAATCCCAGAACCAAATTCAGGAATATATTCAGTACCCAACAAAGAAAATATATGATGGCTGTTACCAGATCAAAACTACCATGAGTGTAAAAAAAGCAGAAAAAAAACAACCCTAACAAGGAGAAATTTCAATCTACATCAACTCAGATTGGTCGCAAATATTAGAATTACCAATCAAGTACATTAAAACAGTTATATTACAATTGTATTCCATATTTTAAAAAATTTAAGTAGACACACAGAAGAATTTTTTAAATATATTTTATTTTGCTATTACAGAAGAATTTTTAAAGGCCCAACTCACACTTCTCAAGATAAATAAAAATAACAACAGTAATAAAAACAATAGAACATGGCAGCAGTGTGTTGAAACACAAATTCAAGAGCCTGTTTATACATTTAATTGTACTCCTTCCCAAAAGGTGGAGGTGGGAGGAAAATAAGATTTAATTATGTAAGGGCTGAAAAAATTTGAGATTTGATGAAATTTTAAACCCACAGATTCAAATATTCAGTGCATCCAAGCATAAGAAACATGAAGAAAACCACACTAAGTCACCTTAAAATCAAATTGCTGAAAATCAGTAATAAAAAGAGGCCATATAAACAGCCAGAGGGAAGAAAGACATACACAGAAGAATAGAGATAAGGATAACAGATTTCTTTTAATCAGAAATAATACAAGCAATAAGAGAGTAGATCAAACTTTAAAGTAACCAAGAAAATCAACCTAGAATTCTATACCTAAAAGTATCTTTCAAAAAATAAGAGGATTTTAAAAGGGATAAAAAAGGGGAAATTGCCCTGGCTGGTAGCACAGTGGATAAGGCGCCGGCCTGTGAACCCAAAGGTCGCAGGTTCGATTCCCCAGCCAGGGCACATAACCAGGTTGCAAACCAAGTCTCCAGTCAGGTTTGTGGCTGGAGGCAGGTGAAACACAACCATACATTGATGTCTCTCTCTCTCTCTGTCTCTCTCCCTTCCCCTCTCTCTAAAAATAATGAAATAAAATCTTAAAAAAAAAAAAAAAAAAAGATTAAAAAAAAAAAGGGAAATTGATTTTTTGAGGGGAAAAAAAGCTTAAAGAACTGATCACCAACAGATCTGCATTACAGAAAAATGTTAAAATAGACCCTTTAGCCACATAAAAAAATACCAGATGAAAATATGAATCTACATAAAGAAATAAATAGCACATGATTATTTAAATATTTGTATGTTGGGGTCCACCTGGGAAAACATGAAAACTTGGAGTCCCATGCAGACCAGGCTAAACCTATAAGTCCCTACCAGAAGACCAGGAATGCTGGGTACATACATGTTTCCATGTTATAGCTAGTGGCCCTGGGGGAGGGGGTACTAGGTCATGGGAAAATACTTTAGTTTCTATGAAGCCCAGCCTCTTCCCTCACCTCATCTGGTCCTTTGTTGTATCAACTGCTGATTTTTTTTTTTTAATTTGAGTGAGATCTCTCTGCCCCTTCATTTGTTTTTTTTCCATCACTCTGTAATTAGCATTATTTAGCATTGATTGACAAGCTATATGCCTTCAAGTTTACCCCTTTCAATGAAAGATCTTTGGGAACAAAATACGAGGGCTTTGGCCTTGAGCCACTGGCCAGATCTTTCCCTTACACAGGAGCTGTTTGGGCCAGTTTTAGTTCACCCTTAGCACTGGGGAGTCTCTGCAAGCATTTGTATATAAATGTTTATGGTAGTTTTATTGGTAATAGTTAAAACCTAGAAACCACCCAAATTTTCATTGGCAAGTGAATGGATAAACACTTTCTGATATACCTATATAGCAAAATTCTATTTGGTAAAATAAAATGAACTAGTAATACATACAACAACATGGATGACTACTAAGTAAAAGAAGCAATACAATAAAAGAGTAAATACTATATTATTACATTTATATAAAATTCTAGATAATATACTAATCTATAAGGACAGAGAGAAGATGAGATAGGTGAGATGGAAGAATACAAAGAGGCAGAAAAAACTTATAAGGTGATAGACATAGTCATTATTTTGATTATGATGATAGTTTCATGGGTGTGTACATATTCTAACTTACCAAATATAACTTTAAAATATATGCAGTTTATTGTATGTAAGTTAAACCCAAATAGTGAGTGGTGGTTTCTTCGATTTTCCCAGTCAACAAAACACTGACATTGATATAAGCAATTGAAATTTGCATTAAAGATGTAAACATATCATTATACAAGTTCCTTGACAAGTTATAAGCAGTGCTGCTTTTTTTGGAAGATAGAAAAAAAAAATTTTACCCAGTGATTTTTAGGTATAATATTCTAATTCTGTAAATATAGTACTCATTTATTTTTACCAAGCTGTTAGCTGAAATAGATCACCAGATAAATTTTACATAATTAGAAAGCACAATAAAAGTTTGTACTTTAAAACAGTTGAGCACACAGGCATTTGTCTATAATAAGAAAAAACTCACTATTATATATTCCAATTAAATTTTTTTCTAAAATCACAAACAAAACAATTAATAGCTAGTTCCATTGAGAAAAGGCAATATTAGAAATTGATTCAAAAATACTTTGAAAATGGTGAGATAATTGGAAAAATGTAAATACAAGCTAAATATTTGATGATATTAAGGTACTTTATTAACTTAATTTTAGGGTGATAGTGATAATATAGTTACATTTTCTTTTTTAATTATATTTTATTGATTATGCTATTACAGTTGTCCTCAGTTTTCTCCCTTTGCACCCCTCCACCCAGCACCTCACATTCCCTCAGGAAACCCTCACACCATTGTTCATGTCCATAATCATGTGTATAAGTTCTTTGGCACCTCCATTTCCTATACTGTACTTTACTGTACTATGGCTATTCTGTAACTACCTATTTATACTTCTGAATCCCCATACCCCTTCACCCATTAGCCCACACCCTGCTTCCATCTGGCCATCAAAACATGCTCTGTATCTATGATCCTGTCTCTGTTCTTTTTTTGCTTATTTAGATTCAACTGTTGATAGATATGGTTTTGTTTTGTTGTGGGGCTTTTTTTGCCATTTTATTGTTTGTAGTTTTGATCTTTTTCTTAAATTAGTCCCTTTAACATTTCATATAATAATGGTTTGATGATAATAAACTGCTTTAGGGTTTTGTTTTGTTTTTTGTCATTGTCGTTGGGTTTTTTTGTTTTGTTTTGTTTTGTTTGTTTTGTCTGGGAAGCTCTTTATCTGTCTTGCAATTCTAAATGATAACTTTATGATATCTTTGCTGGGTAGGTCACTCTTGGCTGTAGGTCCCTGCTTTTCATGACTTTGAATATTTCTTGCCAATCTCTTCTAGCCTGAAAAGTTTCTTTTGAGAAAGCAATGGACAATCTTATGGGAACTCCCCTGTAGATAACTAACTGCTTTTCTCTTGCTGCTTTTAAGATTCTCTCTTTATCTTTAACCTTTGTCATTTTAATTATGATGTGTCTTGGAGTGGGCCTCTTTACATCCATCTTGTTGGGACTCTCTGTGCTTTTGGGATTTGCATGCCTATTTCCTTCACAAAATTAAGGAAATTTCCTTTCATTATTTTTTCAAATAGATTTCCAATGTCTTGCTCTTTTTCTTCTCCTTCTGTCACGCCTATGATGCAAACACTGGACCTCTTAGAGTTGTCCCAGAGGCTGCTTATACTATCTTTATTTTGTTTTGTTTTGTTTTCTTTTGGCTTATTTTTCCTTCTTATTGTTCTGATTGGTTGTTTTTGTTTCCTTATGTTCCATATAATTGATTTGATTCTCAGCTTCATTGGCTCTACTGTTGTTTCCCTGTAAATTGTACTTTATTTCAATTAATCTACCCTTATTTTTAACTGGATCTTTTTCTGCTCTTGAAGTCCTCACTGAGTTCCTTGAGCATCCTTATAACCAGTGTTTTGAACTTTGCTTCTGATAGATTGCTTATCTCCATTTTGCTTAGCTCTTTTTGTGGAATTTTGATCTGTTCTTTCATTTGAGCCATGTTTCTTTGTCTTCTTATTTTGTTTCTACATATTAGGTAATGCTGCTTTGCCTCTGTTTCTTGGTAGTGTGGCCTAATATAGTAGGTATCCTGTAAGGTCCAGTGGCATGGCCTCCACCATCACCCAACCTGGGTACTTGGGTGTGCCCTGAATGTGGACTGAGTACAACCTCCTCTTGTAGTTGAGTCTTGGTTGCTGTTGGCAGATCAATGAGAAGGATCTACTCAGGCTGGTCACCAGCAAGAATTGGCTGTGACCACTTACCACCAACCCCTGACCTCTGTGGGAGATTAGCTGTGCAGGGCAAGGGTAGGGTGGTGGTGCCCCAACATGGTCTGTAGCTGTCCCTTGGGTTCACTGGCCCTGGGGATTCCAGGATGGTGCTGGCCAAGGTTATTCCCCACCTGTGTTTTGCCTGAGGGCCACCCTGCTTGAGCTATAAAGCAATCTGAGGTGACTGCTATTTATGCTGGGCTTGGAGGGTCTGAGACAAGATCAAGCTGTGAATTGAAGCTGGCTGCTGCCAGTGCTAGGCCCAGGGCTCACTGAGGCCAGCTGTTGCTTGTTTGAGAGGATCTAGGAAGTTGTGAAGCATGAGCCAAGACGAGCCATTCATATGGAAAAGCAGCTTGGGTGGGCCTATAAGTTAGGTGAGGCAGAGTCTCTGGGGACCTCCAAGGCAGATCACACAGTATTAGCAAGGTTGAGGGAATCTCAGCTATGGCACCAGCTTATTTGCTTTGTCTGGATGAATATGATTTACTTAATTCTATAGGTGTCAGACTTTCATTCAACTAGATTTCTGACAGTTCTGAGTGATGGTTGTTCTATATTTTAGTTGTAATTTTGCTGTGGTTGTGCTAACAGGTGAGCCATGTCTGCCTATACCACCATCTTGACAGAAAGTCCTCTGTTTTCTTTTTAAACAATTCTTAACTGCTGGAGACATATATTGAAATATTTATGGATAAAATGATAAAATGTCTAGGATTTGCTTTAAAATATCCAGGTATATTTTATACGGCAGTGATGTATATGAAACAATTTTAGCCATGAGTTAATATTTCGTGAAACTGTGTGATGGGTTCATGGGAATTTATTATATCATTATCTCTACTTTTGGATTTGTTTGAAACTTTCCATAATATGTTAATTACATAGATTAACTACTTTTGTAATAAGATTTGTGTGTGCACCAATGAAGTCTCACTTCATTGAAAATAATTGTCTCAATACCTATTCCCAACCCCTTTTTCCTTGATTCTATATATGGGCTGGTATATGTGAATGTTAATTTTCCTAGCATTCTTTGCAGCTAGCAGTGGCCACATAACACAACTTTGGACAATGAGATGAAGCTAAAGTCAGCTGAAATTTCTCAGAAAATTTTTGATTTTATATATATAGAAATAGACAGTGTGGCTGGCTTTCAATTTTCATTTTCCATCTATGAACAGGTCCTAGGTTCTGACTCAGTGAAGACATATTGCAACCATGAAAAAGCTTTGAAATACATTGAAATACAAACACCAGACCTGCTTTTGTTGAAATGCTAAACCTTAATCTTCAGCCACCTGTCTCCAGACATCTAAGACATCTATATATATTAAATGTAAATGTATTTTTAATCCCATTTATTGAAATCACTGTAAGTTGGATTTTCTGTTACTTGCAACCAAACACCTTCCTCACTAATCCAATCTGTTACAGAGCATTTGTTACATAACAAAATTTCTGGTCTCTACTATGAAGCAATGTTAATATATAATGAGTTATGTCCAGAAAAAGCCTAGCCATTGTTAACATAATGAGAACAGTTTTCCAATATCAATGTAACCTGGCAGCTGAGAAGTGGACTGGAATGAGCATTCATGAACAATGACAGCTTCATTGTACTAGTCAGTGGGGATGGTAGATGTCACTGAGTGAGCATGTTTACTATGGAGCCATCACATTCAAAATGACTGAGCAAGTAGAGCAACAAATCTGCATAAAAATTTGCATTAAGCTTGGACACTTCTCTGCAGAAACTATTCCAATGGTTCCGAAGGTTGCAGCTATGGGCAACTTGTGATTGGAAGCTTCATCATGACAACACACCTGCTCATGAATCATGTCTCATGCACAGATTTTTGATGAAGCATCAGATCACCCAGGTGACTCAGCCACAGCCCAGATTTAGCACCCTGTGACTTCTGGCTTTTCCCCAAACTAAAATCACCTTTGAAAGAGAAGAGATTTCAGACCATTGATGAGATTTAGGAAAATATGACAGGGTAGCTGATGGCAACTGGGAGAACTGGTGAGGCCCCAAGATGCCTACTTTGAAGGAGACTGAGGCATCATTATCCTATGTACCATATTTCTTATATCTCATATCTTCTTCAATAAATGTCTCTATTTTTCATATTACATGACCAGATACCTTCTGGACAACCTTATATGTTGCTAACTGAAAAGTATTATTAATCTGAATTGAATGCTAAAATGCCATTTTATAAATTTTATTCATACTCCCTAAGCCAAGTGGAATCATCTCACTAAAGTACCTGAAAGCTACTTAAAAATATTTTCAAAGTAATTATTTTAGAGTAAAACAAAATTTTGTTTAATTAATATAATCTTTAATTAATTGCTAATTAATGATACATTCTTTTCTTGGTCCCATTTTCATCACTGACATTTATACTCTTAAGTTTATGACTTTAGGTGTCATGAGACCTAGCCTTTCTCAATAAGATGGCAAATGTGCATACCTCAAGGGCTCTACAGAGTTGCTAGATTCAGAACACAGTACCACAGCTGAAACCGCTCTTCTTCCTCAATCTTCTTCCACTAAATTCTGTCACCAAAGTTTCATTCCATTCAAGAAGTCCCCTATAACTCAGCAAGATAAAAGGTTTTACTTCAGTCCCAAATTCAACCAGGTCCAATGTGTGTTTAAACAGGGGAGCACTAAACATCAATTGCTATTCATGGGAATGAAGAGATATCACCAATTCTTTGGCATTTATTTTCATGTACAGGCTAAATATCTGTATGTTTCAGGTAAATACAGACAACAGGACTGATAAATGCACACCTACCAGAGTATATAGCACATGAGTAGGCATTTGACAAATATTCTAGAATTAATTTATTAAATGTATTAATTAGCTAGTTAATAGATATTTAGAGGTCATATAGGTTGTATTTTACATAAGAAGCTCCAACTTTGCCAATAATGATGTACAAATATAATCTGTTCTCAAAATACAGAATATTATGCAAGTATGTATGATTATTCTTCAGGAGATTGGCAATACATCATTCTCTCATGATCATATAGATCTATATGTCATTTATTCCCACACAGCAGAGATGCTACCACTTGTGTTAGGTCATTCCCCACTTTCATCAAATATCTTATAGAATAGCACCCTATCTCCAGTAATATTGAGAATACCACCCCATCAACATAATTTAAATGAATGAATAATGTCTTATTAACTACAACCAACTCTCAAGTTGGACTGGATTAGAATCCTGACTCCAATATGTTCACCTATGTAACTTAGGCAAACTTCTTAACCTATGTGTACCTTGGTTTCCTCATCTGTAAAGTAAGTACAGTGATAATAGCACCTGCCTTCAATGACTATGGTTAAGATTAAAAGAGATTATAATGTACTAATAGGTGTGTGAAGTGCTTCACAAATGTTATGTGTTGTTACCTGACTGGAACATTGTTCAATCCATAGGGTATCACAGCAGTAATTATTAGTCACTGTAATTCACAGACAACTGTGTCCAGATCCTCTGGTTCTACGGTAGAGCCTGAGAGTCAGCTATGACAACACAACATGTTGTCACAACCCTCCCAGGGGCCCAGCACATGACTTATCCAAACCAAGGTCCATGTACATGCATCATATGCAACCCTGCTGGTGTCAAGCAAGGACAGGATTTATGAGATGATCCAGATTTGGTCCAGCCCAATATATACTTAAAGGAAAAACACCTTCCTCATAGAGTCTATTTCATCATGCAAAGTTGAAATAATATGTACCTCATCATAAAGGAGTAAATGACATAACCTAAGTACAAATGCACTTAAACTGTAAAGTGTGCTGCATGCTGGGCATCCCATTGTATCAAGGAAGACATGTGGCTTCCACTGCTCTATGCACTCCTAGAGAGCATTTCCATCTATCATAGCACAAAACACAATCAACTGTAATCATAAACTTACTTCCTATAGAGTTCCTCTCTAGACTTTGAGCTTCTTGAGAGTAGACCTACAGGGATTTTTTTTTAATCTTCAGTATGGACCTCACAGTATTTTATAAAGTAGACCTTTGGAAACTTTTATTGGGGAGTAGCTAAGAATGACCAACTGCATGTAGGGTATGGAGGAGAAGCAATGTCACATTCAGTTAAATCCTTTCAACCACAAACCTTGTGAATGGTGTTCTCTTTTATACTACCACTTGGGCACATACCACCTCTCTCCATGTACAGAAGTATATATATGTCTGTCCATGGACAAATGGATTAGCCTTTACATTACATTTCAGATACTACATTTCAGAATATTCAGTAGTCCTTTAGTAAATGACAACTTGTATTGTTCTAAGCTTCCAGGAAGAGTTAATGTACCTCTAAGAAATAATCAGTGCCATGTTCCAACCAGTAAAATCAAATCCCTAATCATCTATTTAATTTTCTAGGAGTTTTTGTACACAGATATACATTCAACATACATAGTCCCTCACACATATACCAGCACTATATATATTTTTTACAACGTAGGATTTTCTAAGATTGAGTAGTCTTAAACAACAGTATTTTATTATTTTAAGCACACCCACTGTGGAAACATTCTCGGGACTCACTGCTTCTGCTATTGGAACATTTGTTTTTTATTCTGAATATTTCAGCACATCTATTTACCTGGCACTATATTTAGTACCACAGTGCCAAGATGGCATATATAAAGATTCAATTGCAATTCCCATCTGATGTCCCTTCCCTCTCCTTTTTACCCCCTTTTTTATGTCCACACTCTGAATTCAGCACAAAGTTGGTGTGTTTAATTTAAAAAGAAGTAAAACGCTCCAGGAGACGCCTCAGACCACTGCAAATCACCTACTTTATAGAGGCAGTAAAATTGTGTATCGGATTAGAAGTGATGCTGATCTGAAATTTATGATAACTTTTAATGGCATTATAATTTTTTTCCCTGTGCGCTCCATAACTGCATCGTTTCAATGCACAGTGCAGTGAGATGAAATTTGTAAGGAAAGAACATTACCCAGGCAAGCCCAGGGAAGAAAAAAAGCCAGTGGAATAATGCAACAGCCCCACACAGGTGGATGGAAGCTATTCTTTTTGTGCCCTACATAGAGGCATGATTTCCAAAACACCCTTTGCAATTAAAGACTACCCAGGTTACAGAATGTGTTGATAAAACCAGGAAATGTGGTAAAAGCAACCTCTTAAGAAACTCAGTGTAGGTGGTTTTCACATCCTACCCCACCATTTCTGGAACTCTTCACATCTCTCAGCTGAGAGGAGTACTTGGGTGTCCTGAAATAGTTTTCTGGGACAAACAGCTCTTCCCTAAGCTATGTCAATTTTCTTGTTTTTCCTGGGCCAGCTCAATACCCCACTAGTTCTAAGAGAACATGAGGGGCAGTCTTGGTATCACAGACTGAAAAATCTTGTAAAGTCCTGAGACTTTTGCAACTAAGGAAATGATGGTGAGCCCTGGCTGGTGGCACAGAGGATAAGGCACTGGCCTGTGAACCCAAATATCGCTGGTTTGATTCCCAGCCAGGGCACATAACTAGGTTGCAAGCCAGGTCTCTAGCCAGGTCTGTGGCTGGAGGCAGGTGAAAGGCAACCATACATTGATGTTTCTCTCCCTCTCTGCCTCTCCTTTCCCTTCTCTCTGAAAATAATAAATAAAATCTTTAAAAAAAAAAAAAAAGAAAGAAAGAAAATGATGATGAAAGAGAGAAAGGAAGAACTCAATGACAGAGAAACAGAGAAAAAGAGACATTAAAGAACTTTAAAAAATTCCAACAGTAATATTGATATTAAATTCTAATTTGAAATATGAGAGAAAAGCTCTCCAGAAAATCTACCAGATGCAAAAGAAGAGACTACCTCTCAATGCCAAGTCCCCTCAACTCTTTTCTTCTGGGGTAGTCCAACCTCTGCTTGAATTCCTCCAAGGACAAGAGGCTCATTACCAATTGAGACAGTTCATGAGTTCATTGAACAATGTATTAGGCATAGTGCCAGGCACCAAGTGTTACACTATTGTTCATTGAGTACTTGCCCTCTTGCCCATACCCTAAGAAGGCTAGGTTATCCCCAAACTGTTTCCCAGAGAATTAGAATAATAGAAAATTAGAATGAGTCATAGCAAAGAAACCTAGTGGCCATCTAGTCCAGCCCCAACATTTTACAGACAGTGAAGTGAAACTGAGGTTAGAGCAAGGGGATGTCAGTTATCCAATGTTACATAACTAATTTATTGTGAAACATGAGTTAAAAACCCTAAATTCAATTCTCCATTATATACTCCTTCCATTCAACCATGATGCTTTTCTTTCATGAATCATACATGTGGCCCTTCCAGTGCCTAGTTTCCCAAGTTGTGTAGATGTTTGTCTCTCCTCTTCAGGCTGAAAGTCTTTATAGTAAACTTGTGGGTCTTTAATCAACCCAGCTTTAGAATGTGTCCTTGGTCATTACTCATTAGTTCTTATGTGGATTAAGAAAACAAATCCTTCTCTTCAATACCATCCATAATGCACACTTCACTGTCCATGGCCCCCTTTCTTTAAAAAGAAAAAACAACAAAAGAAAAGAAAATTCTTCTACTCCCAAGATTTTCAACTTCTTACCTAGAATTTCAATCATTTAGAGAACTCTGTTTTTCCTTTTACCTTCCCAAAATATTTTCTTTTGTTCCCTGCTTCTACCTTGTGTTTCCATTTATTTATAAATATTACATGTTCCAAAAAACTTCAATACCACCCCAACAGAGCCAACCTCTGCCCCCTCTGGGTCTGAATGGCAATATTTCTACACCTCCATTTTTGCATTAATCACAGATTTTCTTCTACTGCAATTTTCGGTTGTACATCTTTCTACCTTAAGCTCCTTGAAAGCAAAATTGCTACCTTATTCACTTTTGTCGTTCCAGCAACTGACACACAGTGGGTCTAAGTTAATATTTTTGAATGATAATATGAAAATCAGCAGAGTTGGGAAGCGGTGTGTGTTTTCAGAGTCTTGTAGGTTAGTTTATCACATTCTAGAATATGATTCCAGAAGACAAATAATCTCTGAACCATGTCTGGTTGCATACATCACTATTCTCACCTCTTCCCCCAACCTACAAGACACACCTCTTTCCTGGGGATACTCTCTGGATTCCTGTCACCCCAGTGCCTGCCTGGCGTTTCACATGTCTCTGGAGGGGTTTTATTAGAGGAGCCAGATTCACCCTCTTTGTGAAGAATCTCACACTTGTGTAATTCAAATGTTGCAGAACTTCTTTCTTCTCCATTGTGTTGTATCATGTGTCAGCATCATAGGTGTTGATTTCCCTTCATCTTTCTAGATCTTTTCCTTTCTAACTTTATTTTTCAATCTTATCTGCCATCCCCTCTACAAAGCCATCATTCATCCCTTTAATATTCTACCATAGAGAGATGTTCTCTAGCAGTCAGGCCAACGTGGTGACCAAAATGGGCTTTAATTGGATACATCAACTTGTCAACCATGTGATCTTTAGTAATTCCTGAAACTCCCTGTGCTTCAGTTCCTTTTCTGTTAAGTGTCTTCTGGAAATGCTGTGAGAATTAAAGAAAATGGTGCAGGTAAAATGCTTAGCACAGTACCTGATACATAGTGATTGCAAAATGTTTGCTTTCATTATTGTTATCACTTTAAACATGAATGCAAAGGCAGCTTGCACCCTGCTGATGCCCACAACCATTTCTTTGCTGCCCTCACATGCTATGGCTCTATATAAATTTTAGATACTTTCATGAAAAATGTATTTTTGGCTATGACTCTTTTTGTTTGTTTGTTTAACTCTTCTTGTCTCCTTGTCCACTTGGCTCCTATCATCTTCTAAATTCTGAGAAAGCTCTTGCTCAACAAAAAATGCCTTTCTGAGTCTGCCCAAGAGGAAAAGCAAGGTAAATTCAGAAGAGATATTTCAAAAGAGAATGGTCATGTTGTGATCAGGGATCTTCTCTGTGTTCAACCTCTGCTATAGCTCAGGCCCGCAGCTCAGGCCCACAGCTCAGGCCCTGGGTCTGAGCAGAAGTGATCTGCCCAGCTGCTCAGCATTTCTTCCAAATGATATGCAACCCCAATGCTGAAAACTTCAGTGACCAGCCCTTGTGGTCTCCCCCAGAGACTTAAGTCAATGATGAGCTGGCACCTTGGGTTTATTCTGAATCATTCATCTTAACCTAATGTATTTGATCAAGTCCTACTAGTCTTTTCCTTGTCTAATTTCATTAGTCTCATTAATACAAAGGGCTCCTAAAGCAATTAAAGCAAGTGGTATCCCCTAAGGGATATGGGATGAACACCACTTCCCCACTCTTCCCAGAACCTGGCTACCCCTGGTGGATTGCACGAGCAGGGCCAGCAAAGTGGGATCTGGCTTCTCTTCATTAACAGTTATTCAAAAACTAAGGTTTCAGCTGAGAAATGTGGAGGGAGGGGTTTTGTGTACCTGGTGAGATTATTCCTTACAATTCTTTCACCCAGAAGTTTATTTTACATACTATATACATTTTATTCAGTCTTACTACTACCTTTATCCACCTAGAAATCCCATGACCCATAAAATGGCCTCAAAGTCATTGGCCTAGTTTGGAAAGCTCTGGTAGCCCATCAGAAGTGTCAGTGTGCACTCACCAACTAGTGAGATCCAAATATGCTGAGGCTTAACCTCATTAAAATGTTTCCACGACACAGGGTCAAACTTATCTTGCCGCAGCCTCCCTTCCTCTTACCAATTGCTGAGAAACCATTTTCTTTCTAATTAATTTCATCTAGATGAAACCTGAACAAATGTCAGTGCAACAAATTAAGACTTATTGATTATTGGCTTTTTAAAAATAGTTAATGGTTCTGTCCAAAGATAGAATATTTTAGGGACATCAGCAAGACATTTGGCTTTTTATTTTTTTTTTGAAAAATGAAAATAATGTTGTAAGCATCTTCTATAGCCTCATCACTCATTTTTTACCTGAAACTTTATTTTTTTATAGTCACAAAATATAAATAGCCAAAAACAAAAACAAACAACAACAACAACAAAAATGGTATCTTAGAATTTGATAAAAGAACCAGTGCTGCTTAGGCATTTAACTTTCATATATGGTATCTGGCAGTTGTCTACCCTTGTTTCTACAGCAGTAGAATATTACATTTGTTCACCAAGATCATTGATAGCAAAGGGGGTAGGGAGTAAAATAAAATTAAACTTAAGGTGTTCATTAAAAAAATTGTGATCTACAAAGTTTCCTTTGCTGAACACATGATAGAATTCAAATCTAGTACCTCATTTGGTTTATCAGTTTTTATGGTAATTTAACAAGGGGTCCCTGTTTACTGGTAGAAAAATAGGGGCAAAGAAGAATGAATTGCATTAAAGATAATATTGGCAGCAGGAACTAAAATTAAGCTTCTGATTCTAAATAACTGGACCTTTCCTTGACATGCTACCCAGCTCATCAAGAGCTATTATTTCACCAGTGAAGTACAGTATATCCAAGGTCTACAAATAAGGTTTCCCAAAAGAGTAGAAATCACAATCATAATCTACACAGGCAAATTGGTTTAGGAAAGAGATTTATAACACGGCTTTTACCTTCTTCCATCCTACTCAAATGTTTCTATTTGTCAGGAAATATATGAGTAGAATTACTTTTTATATTCATTTTGAAAATGTAAGTATTTGGTCTTCATCTATCAGGATAGATACTATGGAAGTTCAGAAATATCATTTAGTCCAACCTATCATTTTATAGAAAATAATCCTAGAGAAGTTGTTACTTCTGCAAGGTCACATAACTTGAAGGTATGTGGGTAAGTGTATGCATTAGAAGGTTGTATGTGTGAAAGAATTTTCATCCTGCTATTTAATACAGTTATTTGCTATCATTTTGTCCAGTACTAAATATTAATTAAAGAGAAACACGGATTTTTGGAAAAAGTACCCAGCCACGTTGTGCCAATGGCCAGAGAACCAGAAAACTCAATATAGAAGGGAACTGAGGTGAACTCATTATATTTCATCTTACCTGAGAAGATCAAAGAACATGAGATTCATAAAGTGACATGTGCAGAAGCCTAAAGCAAAGATAAAAGAATAAGACCTAGTGAGCCCCTTATGGAGGGTGGTCTTGTGTCCTAAAGATTTTAGAAGTGAAGACTTAGGGACAGAAGCAAAGAATCTGATGGCTACGTCACTCCAACATGGGACTGGACCTGTTGACCTTGTAGTCCCAGGCAGCTCTAGAGGATTTTGATCGCATGATTTATATTTATATTTATATTTATGTTCTGTCGACAACCCCACAAGCTCTGGGATTGCTTTAATGAATAAATGATAAGTTTAAAAATGATAATGGTGTCATCAGGAGCAGCAACCAGTGCTGGTTTATGGCTGGGTCTTAATATATGCCACAGAATTGGACAAAGAATAAGTTCCCTCATTGCGATTTGTCATGGCTTGCTTATGTGGGAGCCTCAGCCTTCACCTTAGGTAAAGAAGGCTTCGTTATTTGTGCTGGGTCAGAACAGTCAAATTTCCTGTTCACCCTCTTATGTGTCTCCTTTTAGACTGCTTGCATCATACTAATTTCAAATATTTTTAGCCAGTATATAGTAAGTGCAGGATGGACTTATTGGCCTAGGGAGGGGAACTGATGTCAACTATCTTGATAAAACTTTCACTGTAATTTCTCTAAAATTTTTAAGACCAAAACCAGATTTAAATTCACTGTCACTGATTAATCACTGACAAAAAGACAATGGGTTTACCATAAATAAGAATGCACTTAATTTTCAGGGAATATGCTAGGGTCAGTTGTACCAACATGTTGACTAGTTACAATGAACCCTATTTGTCAGAAAAGGCCTTTGTCATCAATTCCCTTCCCTGAGCCAATAATTTTATTCCTGCACCTGCTATACCCTGGCCAAAAATACATGCACTTTGTATAATGCAGACAATCTCTTAAAAGAGGCAAGAATGTGAACAAGAGATTGGTCATTCTGACCCAACACACCTAAGCTGTGACACTAACAAGATATGGTCCATGAGAATAATAGAGAAAGGTGTTTTCCTAGCGTTTATTTCTCTAAACTGTAACTAATGGATAACATCTGGGCATGTAAGCAGGAAAGGAAGATTCATTAATTAAACTCAGCAGCACTGTGCTCTTTGATTTGGGAGAAAAAAGAACTACTCAAACTTGTGTAAGGGATCTTAAAATAAAGATGAGGTACTTCCTGTGCCTCATAAGGCTTCTCAAAGTGATGTATTAATTGTCTTGCAGATTTTAAGTTTTAAGTAAGCCAATGGCTATATTTTATCCTCAGTATGAATTAATAATTTAGGTATTTGTGCTGAATTGAACAGAAGTCCCCTCAATCGGAGCAAGTCAAATAAGCGAAGTTTGTATTTTGCAAAGTCTTTTGCTCTTCCTGTATTGTCTGCCAATGACACTAAATGTGTTATACATGAGGCTGATGTTAAACTGCACATTGACAGGAGCTGAGAATAGGACATACAGAGAAGTCAGAGAGTGGTGGAGGCTGGGCAAAACTTACTGCAAAGTTTCACCACCTCATAACTCTGCATATTCAGCCAACATTAAATTATGTTTGGACTCTTCATCATCCTAGATAGTCTAGATCAATATCCAGCTCATTGGTAAGGAAAGGCATCTGAGAGCTGGCCTTATTGACCAACCAGTTGATTACCAAAGCTGTACAGTAGCCTTCATGCCAACTACAAGGATCAATGACAACTGCAGAGGAAGATACAGTGAGAGGAGCTGCCCCTAACAGTCATCAGTTCCTAGAGTAGGGACTTTGTTCACAATTATCATTGTATCCACACTGCTCATTCCATGAGAGATTTCTATCAGGGTTTAGATCTTGGGTTAGGGAGGGTACGGATGGTTTATTTTTTGGTAATCTGTTCTTTCATAAAATAATAGTAAGTGAATCAGAATTTTGATTCAGTAACAGAAGAGAGAGAATAGAACTGAAACAGACTTAAGCAAGAAGGGAATTTATTGACCTGATAACTAAAAAATATGAGTTTAAATATGGTTTAGTCCATAGCTCAAACAATCATGAGGATATTTTTTTCTCTCTCTCTCTCTCTTGGTCTGTGAGTTCCATTTTTAGAATGGCTTTTTGCTGTAGTAGAAAGATGTTTAGCACAGTTTTAGCCTTACCACCCTTGAATTCAAGTCAAGTGAAAAAAATAGCAGACCCAGCGAAAGTCCCATTGGATCTAATTGGGGCATGTGCCGTCACTGAACCAATCACAGCGAGCGGGAAACAACAGTGCTCTAATTGGCTGAGGCTGAGACATTGGCCCACCCCAGGACTTGAAGTACAATTGGTGGCAACACCATATAAATTGTCTGGGACAGAGAGGACAGGACAGTTTCCCATAGAAAAATCTAGATACTTCTAGTAGGAAAAGGATAAATGGATATTAAGTTTCAAAACAATGGGTATCTCATATCAAGTTTTATTTACCAGGTTCTAGGCTCACCAGGGAAAGAGGCCATGTCTTGTATTTCTGAGTCACCCACAATACTTAATTTACAAAAAACAGTTATTCAATAAGCATGTAATTGTTGGTTAATTACATTAATCATTGATTTAGTCAAATTAGGAAATCTAACATTAGACATCACTCTGACTTTTACTCATGCCCTTGTGTTATTTGAAAATGGCTAAACTTCATTCCAGAAAACTAGTTTCCAATGCTGTTTTCATTCATGTAACTATCTTTTATTTGATAATGAACTATGCTGTGACTGCACCATGAAACAATCCTCAACTAGGCCTTTACATATAACACCTCGAGTAAACCTCATAACAACCAAGTGAAAAAATGTCATTATAACCCCTGTTTTACAGATATAGAAAAAGAGACTCAAAGGAAAATCAAATGACCTGCTCAAATTAACAGGTAATAAGTGGTGGAGCTAGGACCCAAGTCAGTCTTCCCACTATTTGTGCTTGGTCAAATCAGACCACACTGCAAAGCCCATTGTAGGTGCCACCACATTCCAGAACCACTCCAGTTGGAATTATTTCACGTTTTTACATCATTTGTGTTTCTCTTACAGCCCTTATATTGTTATGACTTGGGTAATTGTTTACGTACTTGTCTCTCCCACTCAATTCTGATATTCTCAATGTCCCTGGCAATAGCAGACAGCAGAATGCAGAAGCCAGAATGATAGGGAAATAAGAGCCAAATGGGCTGGGAGCAGGAGGAGGGGTATTTTCTAGACTACTTGCTGCCCCAGCCCCGGGGCCTCCCACTTCTCTCCCCTTCCACTGATGCAGAGGCAGAATCTGGTCTCAAACCAGACTTGCCCAATGAGCTCTCCACAGCCAGATCAATCTTCCAAAATGGGCCTTTCATCATGTCATTCACCAACTCAAACCCTTTAGATAGCACTTATAAATAAAAAGGCTGGCTGTAGTTTGTCCATTTAATTTTTTAAAATATTGCACTGAAGTATTATTTATTTTGATAACTAAGTTTTTGTCACCTGCAGATGCCTCCCTTTCCTCACTCTAGTCCTGACCCTGCCTCAGGAGCTCCTTGTTACCTACAGAGCAAAGCCTGAAGAACTTAGGGTGATATTCAAGACATTCAGAAATGACTCCCATTTACCTTTCTACATTGATTTTCATTCTCCACCCCAACAAACTAACCATCTCACTGTTGCCCTTCTCTCCCTTTTCTGCCTCTGTGCAATGGTTCTCCAATACGTAAAACTCTACCCCACTCATTCCTTCAAAGGCCACCTTCTAAACCTGTTACTGTGGCTCCCTCTCCTGGGCCAGACCTCACATAGGCCCAGTGTTCTACAGGCCAGCCTCAACTCACTAGCTACATTTTAAATTCCTTAAAGCCACAAGCTGTCTTAAAAATTACTCTGTTTCGGAAGGGGAGAGGAGGCGGCAAAGAAGGGGAGCAGTTTAGTCAAGGAATTAACATGGAAGAACCATGGACATGGACAATAAGCGGGATTAACTATTGGGGGTGGGGAAGGGGACAGAGGGGAGGAAAAAGGGGATGGATGTAATACAACAACAATAAATTTTTTTTTAATTACCCTGTTTCTTCCATTCTCTGCCAGTCCTCGTCCCCACACATACTACTGAGCAACCAAGTTAATGCTCAATGAGTCAGTTCTTTTGATGTTACAACAAACTTCAATTTATTCCCACCTGACAACCAGCTTCCTCCTTGGCCATGGCTCACTGCCAGGAAAGTTCTCCTCCTGGACTTCACATAGAAGCTCCAGAGAAAACAGGAAGATGGGTTTGTGAGCTAGTAAAACGGTAAAACCATAGGGCTGCCCCTTTCAGAATCTGCAGCCTGGAGCTCAGGGCCCTGCAGGGAGTGACAAGGCAGTTATAGAACTGGAAATTATTCTGGGGTTGCCTCTCATATAATCTTGAGTCTTAGAGACTACTGACCCTCAGGAGAACTCAGATGGCACTGGTTTCAGCTCAAAAAGAGAGAAAGAAAACACTTCTCAGTCAAGACCTGGATTTCTCAGATTGAAAATAAATACCCAGCACTAAAAAAGATCATCCATTAAATATAAATGGCTAAGCTTATTTATTTTATATATGATTAAAACTGAAGATATTTTTGCACAGAAATGGCTACCAAGTTTAGTCCCATTTATTTAGTCATTCATTGAATATGTATGTATTGCCTACCATGAGCTAAATGCTAGAGACAGAATGATCACCAAGACAGACATGGTTTCTAGCCTCTTGGGGCTTTTACCATACATTTTTTATGAGAATTTTTACAAATACTACTTTGGAGTTCTTACATCAACAAGGAATTATTGTGCTCATAATAAAAGCCTAACCTAAATGCATGGGATTCATTGGTGAATAAAAGACAAAAGCTCACTTCCTTCAAGTAGTTCATAGTCTAGTTGGTGCAATAGACAGTAAACATATTAAATAAGTATTTGATAAACTATACTAGAAGAAATAAGAGTTATGGAAGAAAGAAAAAGTAAAGCAAGATAGGAATGTGTTTGGAGATTTTGAAGAAACCCCTGGAAGCCAGGGTAGCTGGAGTGTAGTGAGAGGTAATGGAAATAAGGTAAGAGAGGTAACTGAGCAGATTGGGTAGCTATGTACAAATGAAAGTACTTTGGCCTTTACTCCAAGTGAAAAAGGGAGCTGCTGGGTAGGGGGGCAAAAGGGGCTTGAGCAGAGGGATGATATGATGTGACTCTATATTAAAAACAGCCCTCTGCCTACTCTCTTTAAAATAGACTAGACAGTTGAGAAGAACAAGAGTAGAAGCAAGGAACCAGTTAAGGAAAACACTGCAGGACCCAATTAGAGGAGGCAATGACTTGAGCCAGCTGTCTAGCAATATACATGCTAAGAAGGGGTCAGATTTTGAATTTATTTACTCATATATAGAGGATAGAAATAGTTTTATCTTCTATATTTGTGGTGAGGTGTAAGATAAAATTAAATGAGAAAAGAATTTATAACAGTGCCTAACACATAGTAATTGTAATTGCTTAATAAATAACAATAATATGATTATTATCTATTATTTATCAATGGGTGCTCCTCTATAATCCTGGGAGTGAAAATAAATACTCTCAAAAGCTCATAGAAAACCTTGAAAGTGAGGAAACCCCACTCTCCTTTTCCCCACAATGCCTTTGCTTCAAGGACAAGGGCAGCCATGATCACTCAGTTCTCATCAGTGCCCGTGTCAGTACAGATTCATCTCCATCTCCCAGCCTTCACCATCTAACTCACTCCACCCTTTCTTGCTTCACATAACCAAGGCTCTGGAGTGAGTAAACACAGTCTCCTCCCATGCATGGGAGCACTTGATACCCTCTGCCTGCCTAGGGAGGGGGATGCTCTTCATCTTGGGGAGAAGTTAGCATTCTGGTAGCCCATTGCTAAGGGACCCATATGGCTTGCCATAAAAGTTCTGGGAAGCTTCTACAGAAAGAACCATGGAAAAGAGCTCATCTTGCTCTAACTAGAATGCAGTATCCTCATCACTCACAGAAGAGGCTGCATGAGAGAGTGCAGTCAAGTGGAATGGCTGAAGCATACTTTAGAGAAATTTCACCAAAAAGAAAAGTAAAGATGATGGTCTCTCTCTCTCTCTCTCTCTCTCTCTCTCTCTCTCTCTCTCTCTTAATTCCCTACCAAAAAAAAAAAAAAATTATCCAGAACTTAAAACTATTTTAATCAGCTGAAAAACATACATGGGCTTTACAGCTCCAAGACAGCTTGCACAGGTCCCGATAAATGCCTATCGCTCATTTGCATACGCTAACAGCTACACTTTAATCAGCCTCCTAATCCCTGATGGTATTAATGAATTTTTTTATGCATTTTTTTTTAGTATCATGTTTGCTAATTCAAAAATGATCAGCGGCTTCTGTGTGCCTTTTTTTATGCAGGAAATAATGGGTGAGCTGGGTACTCCTGTTATCCCGCTCTCACAAATAATTAAGACTACAAAGGGTACAAATCAGTTTGAATGCTGTGCACAAAGGCATGGGCTCAGCAAAGGCCTTTCTCTGTTTCTCTTTCTCCCTCCCCCACCCCTTACTTTCTCCCTTTTTATTTGTTCCTTTTCTTTGACAAGAGGCAGTTCTCAAAGACACCTGGGCAAGCAAGGAGCAGATCCACCGATCTAAAATATTAATTCCCTGCTCCCTCTACCCCACCCCCATTAGTATCACCAGGGCCTGCAAAATGATGTGAGCTTTCATCTCACATCATCACATCAGGGTGTGGATGCCTCTTGAGACTGGGTTTCAAAGCACAAAATGCAGTCAATGGAAAAAACAGAACTTTGTGACTAGTGCCTCTTCCATATTTTGTACCCTCCTTCGTTGTTCAATTTCCCAGTCAGAACATGCCAGGCCTTGTGCTGCCAGGACCAGGGGAATGAGGGAAGGCTCCCCTGCCCTGGGCCTTGCTCCCATTTGGCTCAAAGCAGGACAGGCCAGCCAGAGACACAACAGCTGGGAACAGGATCCCAGTGGTTCATGTATCTACAGTACCTCCAAAATTAGGGCCAAAATTAGACATTTAAGGCCTATTGAAAAATAAACAATAAAAAAGAGGGTCACCAATTAGTTCTTGGGAGAAATGGGGAAGGCCAGCATAGACAATGAAAATTGTCAAAGCTGAATTGGTTTAGCCAACCTGGCTTCCTAACAGAGTTCACTGACCGGCATTTTCATCATCTTGGCCTTCCTGTGCGTAGTCACTAGTGCTGGACAGATGACGACCAAAACCATCCTCCAGAGAAAGGAGGAGGAGGTACCAGACCTGGACATCCTGCAGCTGGAGAGTGAACTCTCTAAAAGTGAATAATTGTCAAAACAATATAGATACAATCCAGTGCAGGTATATCTATAAGTAAGTTGGTTGGTAAATTTACTACATACAGGGATGGGCAAAAGTAGGTTAAATTACCAGCCATTGTTACCCAAAAGATAAATCATAAGTAAGGATAGGAAAAAAATAATAACAATAAGGCAAATAATAAAAATAAACAATACATTAATAAATAACAATACAAAAATAAACTGTGTTTTGTGTATTCACAACTATAACCCTAGTTTTGCCCACCCCTGTATTTTAACCAGAAAATAATTTGCTAGGTATAAAAATAAAACATCCAAAGCACCTCAACATATAGAGTTATTTTTGAAAGGTTAGAGAGAAGTCATGCCAATCATATAGTTGGTTACATATGAATATATATATATATAATTTTTAAAATTTTCTTATTCAGGGCAATGCTGAGAGAAGTGATGAGACAACCAAATTTGCAAAGTCCTTTGCACTGTAATAAGGATAAACCATTGCACAAATATGTAATGATCATCTAATCAAGAGCCTCTCATTCACACGCAGTAGCCAACTCATCGCCTGGCAACCTCTCACTAACCCATAGTCGGTGGGAAATGGGTTAGACTTCCAAACATCTGGAAGTTATAGCTACCTTAATTCTGACTTCTCATTTGTCTTCTTCTAGTTAACTTCTTTTCCATATTCAGAGCAGAACATTCTTTGGTTCATAGTAGGCACACTGAGTTACTTTGGGATGCCGTTACTCTAAAACACTATTGTAGGGATGCTATCATTTACATTGAACTTATCTAATGGGGTCATATCTGCCTTTGACTGTATGAAAAGGTTTGATCTAAGGATATAATTTTACTTTAAACTTATGAGAAACCTAATACCAAGATAGAATTATATTCTACTCTAGAATTCACAAAGATTTAGATATTCTTTTATCCAACTTTATTTTATTTACCTCATTCTTTCCCAGTTTGACTCATCTTTATGCCATTTTAACACCCCTCAAGCCACCTACCTATCAATTTTCAACAGACCTGTACTGAATGTCATTGTGCCTGCTCCCTTTGGCATCTTAGCCAGCAAGGAAGTGGAGAGAAAGAAATACCAGTGATGCTTCCCATCGGCCATTCTGGAGAAAAATCTGGGGAGCATTACTTAAATTTTGGTCTTTTCCCTCTCTATAGACCTCATATACTTATGCTACTGTTTTCTTCAACAGCAATGCTTGTCTCTGATTGTTCACTAGAATCACCTGAAAAGCTTTTAAAACTTTAGGTGCCACATTGAACCCTCAGAACATTTTATTTAATCAGTCTAGAGTGGGCTATCTAGCATTGGTATATTTAAGCTCTGATCCAGTAATTCTAATATGTAGCCAACCAGTTTCCTACAGCAAGCAAGGTAGGTGGCATTTGCCACCTGTATCATGTTCCAATTGCTAAACAAGCACTCAGCGATTGTAGGAACATTGTCTCCCATGAAGTAATGATTAAACTGCCCACCCAACAAACCTCAGTGGATTATTTTTAGTTATATATAGTCCCAACTCCATCATTTTCCTATTTTCAAAAGTA